>JAWVWS010000373.1:0-126567 GCA_033807775.1 Saussurea involucrata
TCTTGCCATATTCATCCGGTAAGCTAATGTGACTTGGTAAGCACTTACCCGGGTAAACGTTTTGTAAAAGGCCCTTGGATTGCTTCAGATAATGTTTTTTTTTCTTTTTCTTCTATTGCCTGTTGTTAAATGCTGCTGGGTTTTTGTTGGCATGTAAAAGTCTCATATAGGTCATCTCTGAGTTTGATGGATGGTGGGTAAGGGTTGGTGTTGTTTTTTCAAGTGTGAAGTATATAATATTTATATTGGGCAAATTAATTCTGGTTATCACATCTTTTCTTCTCTCGCTCCTCGCAATGAAGACACGAATCAGGTACCGTTGATTTATGTTTTATTTCTCATATTGAGGCACTAGCATGTGTTGTTTCTTTTTCCTGATTCTCTTTAGTTTACTCCCGTGGATGCCTAAGATGGTGATATTATTTTGATCTGATCACATTGGAGCACAAATCTTTCCATTAAACGTATGGGCTTTTTATTTTTGGTTATCACATCACATCTCGACTCCTACTCCTACTCCTACGCTTACTGCTCTACACAAATCACAAATCAGGTAGACCATCAAATTTATGTTAAATGCTTACTCGGGTAAGCGTTTGGTAAACGACCCCTTAGTATCAAAAACTGATCATGTTTTAACACATGTTTAGCTTCGTTGTGATCGCTTAGGTGACGTTTTTTTATGAGGTCTGAATTCTGAAGTCTTATTTCACTTATTAATAAGAGGTGGTGTTGAAGTCTGAGATCTAAATCAATAAGACTGTTTTTTTTTGTAACGTATGAATTCTGAATCTGAATCAACAAGATTTTTCGATTTAATAAATTTTTAAATAGTAAAAATTGTTGTCGTATTTTTTTAATTTTATTTTTTTAATTTTAATTACTTAGGCGTAATGTCTGATTCATCGCAATGTCTTAAAGTCACATCTAATAACATCCCTATATCTTCAAAATCATTTACATTTACAGCTCCCGCCGCATTGCGCGGGTACACAACTGGTATATATATATATATATATATATATATATATATATATATATATATATATGTTCATTAATTTGACCAGTATTGGACATTATCAAATTAGCAGGTAACTAATATATGTTTCTTTAACATAGTATAAACCTCTGAAAGTCAACTCTTATGACATAGTTTATCTTCTATTTGCTGATGCATGCAATGCCGGTCCAAAGTTTATATAAACAGCTAGAGTTTTAATCTCTTTTCCATATCATACTGTCTCACAAATTACCAAGAAGTTGAGAACTTTCTCAAGTTCTTAATATATATAGAGAGAGAGATATATAACCCGATGGTTTATAGGCTGTGGAGGATGATCACGGCTACGCTCGTTACCATTATTTTCTTGCTTGATTTTGGTGTTGCAGAATTACGTAAGTACATTCTATATGTCTTGCTACTAAAGTTACAATTAGCAGAATGATTATATAGGGTCCCGTTCAAATGAGAAATCGGTCAATTTGATTACTTTTACCGACAAACTCTATAAACCCGCCCGTAAAAAGTTTAAACTTTTTTGTCGTAAGAAAAATGCCGCCGTCAAAAAATAACTTTTTCCCGATCCATACTACTGGATTACGACCAATACAACCCATTACAAACCAATAAGAGCGAATACGACCCATCAAAAATAGTACCACCGGTTTCAAAGGTTACCATTATTTTCTTGCTTGATTTTGGTTTTAATTAATCATATACGATCTTGGTATGGTATTTCTGCTCTTTCACAAATTAATCCTCCCTCTACTTTAATAAATCTGTAACTTGTAAGGATTTGTGTTTTTACAAGGTTAATTGTTCTGTTTCTATAGCTCCAAACTATACATTCGTGCATGAAGCAACAGATGCTCCAATGATTTCAAAATACGACTACATAGTTATTGGAGGCGGCACCACCGGAATACCATTAGCCACCACCCTATCTGAAAAAGCCTCGGTTCTATTACTTGAACGTGGTGGCTCACCCTATACCAATATCAATGTCACACGTGAAGCCAATTACGTTTCCAACTTCTTTGATACATCACCGGATTCTCCCTCTCAACAATTTGTTGTAGAGGGTGTTAAAAATGTACGCCCTCGTGTCTTGGGTGGTGGTACTTCAATTAATGCGGGCTTCTACTCTCGTGGTGATAAACAATTCTACAAAGAGGCTGGATTAACCGATGCAAAGTTGATCGAAAAATCTTACCAATTTGCAGAAAGCGTAATGGTTTTTCGGCCCGTTCTGGGGGGTTGGCAGCGTGCGCTTCGAGCATCACTGGTCGAAGCGGGGGTCACACCCGACAATGGCTATACCTTTGAACATCTCGTTGGTACTAAAACCGGTGGTACTATTTTTGATCCAAATGGAACACGACATACAGCCGCAGATTTGCTGCAGTTTGCAAATCCGGAGGGGCTGTCTGTTCTTCTACACGCATCTGTTCACGAAATCATATTTCTGATGCATGCAGGTACACTACAACAAAAAGTGTTTAAATGTCTTAATAGACTACTTTGTGTGTCCTATCGAAAATTGTTGTAACAAGTTCATAAAGCGCTTTTAGGTGTCTTAACAAGTCTTTTATAACACTTTTGAATCAAAGTGCCATATTGGTCCTATCCTTTTTACAGTACTTTTTATAAACACATCTTTTTATAGGTATTTTTTAGTGGTACACTAGACGTTAATTATGCCTGCCAAAGTTGTTAGTTTTTACTAAAGGTTAGTTATTCTTACTTTTTACAGTAGTAGGAGCAACCCCACTGGCTTATGGAGTTGTCTTTGTAGATTCGTTTGGGAATATGCATAAGGCATATCTAAAAGGTGGAAAGAAAAATGAAATCATACTTTCTGCTGGAGCTCTTGGTAGCCCACAGCTTTTGATGTTGAGTGGCATAGGACCAAGAAAGCAACTCGAAGCACTTAAGATCCCAGTCTTGCTCGACCAACCTTTAGTTGGTAAAAACATGTCTGATAACCCTCGAAATGGATTCTTTGTCCCGGCTCTTGTTGAGGTTGAGCAAGCCCTAACCCAAATTCTTGGCATTACGGACTTTGGTAGCTACATCGAAGAATCCGCGGGCATTAATTTACTCCTTGCAAATATTTCAGCATATCTGGGCTATGACTATCGGGTATATATATATCTACATTAATACATTATACACTTATATCAAATTCCATAACTGAATACTTACAAACTGTTTGAATTCCACATCGCTGAAATTTATTTAATTACATATAAATAATATCTCTACTCTAGTCATGGGCTCTTTAATTCGGAGAGTAATCTTATAAGATTCTACATATTCTTATAGAAAACTTGATAACCATATATGACTCGATAATCTTGATCATTGACTTATGTTGTTTGCAGAGGGGCGGATTTATATATGAGAAAACCAATGGCCCTGTATCTATGGGTGAACTCAAGATAGAGAACCGTGATCCAGCTGACAACCCGAACGTAACATTCAACTACTTCAGTGCACCCAAAGACATAGAGAAATGCGTTAAGGGACTCAAAATCATTCTAAGAGCTATTGAAACAAAAGCATTTGCGAACTACAGGTATCCTAATATGACGATCCAAGATATTCTTGATCTGAACGCACGACTACCATATAACCAGAATCCAAACAATCATACATTTTCGTCCTTCGAACAATATTGCAAGGACAGTGTAGCGACTATATGGCATTATCATGGTGGTTGTCAAGTCGGCAGGGTTGTTGACAAGGAATATAAGGTTATTGGTGTCGATGGTCTTCGAGTCATGGATGGATCCACTTTGCTCAACTCTCCGGGAACTAATCCGCAGGCTAGCCTCATGATGCTTGGAAGGTACATGGGAGTTACAATGCTAAAACAAAGATTTGCAGTGGAGAAGGCGTATGCGGATATGTAAAGGCATGATGAATTATAAGCTAGTACAAGTATTGTCAAAAAAGAAAGAAAAGAAAAATAAATAAATAGGAAGGCTTGCGTGTGGCAGACTGGCAGGTAGTTATGAAACTGTCAAGAAGGAAAGTTACACCCTTTGGTTAAAGGGTTGTGTCTTTTCAAAGGTTGTGTCTCTTGGACAAAGGGATGTGTCCCTTTCATGTCTATTTATATGTGTATGTAATTAGTGTTTTGTTGTGTGCATGAAATAATAAAGATACTGTGTGTATATATCTCTTTGTTCTCTCCATTTTTCACTGCTTCTTTTTCTCCTACGTAACACAGTAAACTTTCTGTGTTAATATTCTCTTGGTTGTTTCCAACAAACGCTAATATCTGAATGTATGAAATTTATGGCATTAATTTGTACGTACGATTGTTATGTCAAGATTGAAGATTAATAAAAACGGTGTGAAGTTTTAGTCTTTACTTAGATTCTCATTCCGTCTCTCGGGTGCATAAAAAGTCGTTAGATCCTATTGCAATCAATCCATCGATCAAAATTGGATCCAAAATTTCAATCTTTAAATTGGATCTAACTATCGGTTGTTCAATATCGGCTCGATCAAATTCCAATAAAACTAAACTGATAATCCAATTATCGTCTAAGTATCAATTACGATTGATTTATTTTACATGATATTTTTATTTGATATTTTGTTATACGACACTTGTTTTCTTTTCCAATAACTAGTTTGTACTTAATAAAAATTAATATAAGAACAAATTAAATTAATTATCAAAATTCAACATCTAGTAAATAATTAAACTGCATCAGTTCCATCCAAATTTATTAAATTTCAACACCTAATCCACTATTGAGCAATTTTACAGAAAGAAATAACTAAAAAACAATACATTGACTAAGATTCGATCAACTTGAGGTGGCGACTTATTTATGTGATTATTATCAATTAAATTAAAATATATATACAACTTAAAGTGTTGTTTAATTGATTATTAGTCCTATTACCTCAAATTATAACACTACTAAACAATGTAGCATTACCGACGGTATATTTTCGGCCGAATATATGAACAAAAGTCAAATCCTACACAAATTTGTCACTGAAGTTATATATATCCTCGTGAACATTTGCTGTGGATTTGTGATGCATTTGTGACGGAATGTCTATTTGCCGCAAATCCGTCACAAAATGCTTGCTAAATTTAAATTAAATTACTTATCTAAAGTAATTAGCAATTAACTAACCAAAGTAGAAATTAAATAACATAATTAATTATAAATTATAAATTATAAATTAAATACTATTTTTGACAGAATTCAATTTTATTTTATTTTAATTAGTTTGCATCGGAATTCTGTCGGAAATAAAAAATTAGGTAGCGTTTGGTACGCAGACAGGATTGGACAGAAGAACTGGACAGGACATGACGGGACAGGACAAGAGGGCTGGACAGGACAGGACGGGACAAAACAAGGGTCTGTCTTGTGTTTGGTACGACTAGGACTAGATAGAACAGGATTAGACAATTTTCCCTAAAACTTATTTAATGATTTTATATATCATGTAACAGTTATAAATGAAACAAATAAAGTATATATATTTAAATAATTTAATTTAAAAGTATTTTTAAAATTTTACACAATTTTTAAACACATAAATACATACATAAATGATAGTACAAAAGGTGGAGGTGGCCGACGGTGGTTTGCAATGATGGTGGTGGAAATAGGTGGCGGTGATCGGTGGAGGTGGAGGTGGTCGACGATGGTAGTGGTGGATGTGATAGACATTAATGATTAAGGATGTTGTAGTAGTGGAGGAAGAGGTGGCCGACGGTGGTTGGTGGTGATCGGTGAGGTGGCGATGGTGGTGGAGGATGTTGTTGTAGTGGATGAAGAGGTGGAAGTGGTCAACCATGGTTGGTGGTGGCTACCGGTGGCCGTCGATGGTGGTGGTGGCCATGGGTGGTGGTGATCGGTGTTCGTGTAGGTGAAGGTGGTCAAGGATGGTAATGGTGGTGACGTGGTGGTGATCGGTGTTAGTGTAGTGGAGATGGTGGAAAATGTTGTTATAGTGGAGGAATAGGTAGTGGTGGTCGAGGGTGGTTGGCGGTGTCTATCGGTGGCTGTTGATGGTGGTGGTGGCGGTGATCGGCGGTGGTGACCCTTAAGGCTAATATCATATTAGTTATATATCAAATGAGGGTAGGTCAATAATTCTTTTGTTTATGTCTCACTTTTGTCCCATGTTGTTCCACCTATTTTGGTGGAACAAGAAAATGCCCTTTTTTGTCCCATCCTGTCCCACGCTGTCCAGCCTTGATCTTGTCCCATGTCGCGCCAAACGTAGGACAATGAATTTTTGTTATGTCCCATATCACGCCAAACGTGGGACAATGAGTTCTGTCCCGTCCTGTCCTGTGTTGTCCCATGTACCAAACGCATCCTTAAAACCCAAAAACATATTTTATTTTCACCGTAGAAGAAAACAAATTAATTTGAAAACACCAAAATTTTAAAAATATCAAATTTTAAAAATTGAACTTTATTTTCAAGGTTTTGGTTCCGGCAGATGGGGTATCCGCCGGAAATCCGCAGATATATAAATATTTTTTTATTTTTCTTTATTCATTTCATTAACTTTGTGAATGATTTTTGGCTGATTTTTAAAAAAATACGTTTTTGTGGATTTTTTTACATTTTCTCTCTATGAATACATATTCATGTCAAATTGGGCTCTAGTTGTTTTATTGTGGCTTAGTGGTTCGTATTGGGCTATAGTGGGTGACACTTGTCTTATCGAACTGACAGCACACCACATGCATATATGTAGTACATATTTGCACACATACACGTAATATGTCACATAAGGTGTAATATTGGGCTTTAATAAGTTATAAAAGATCATCTTCGACTATAATGGTGGTTTAGTGATTTATATTGAGGTATAATAGTGGTTTGGTGGTTTATATCGAGGTATAATGGTGGTTTAGTGGTTTAAATAGAAATATAATGGTTGATCCTAAGTAGTCGATATCTATATATACACGAGCACGTAATAAGTCTCCACCGGTGTTATTAAGCCTTAATAATTCATTAAATGTTATATTGGGCTAAAATGGTGGTTTAGTGGTTCATATCGGGGTATAATGGTTCTTAGTTGTCTAATTGACGTACATACACAACACATGCATATATGCAGTCGATACGTGTATAGAAGAACGTAATAAGTCATCACTTGTGTTATTGGGCCTTAATAAGTCACAAATTGTCATATTGGGCTATAATGGTGGTTTGTGGTTCATATCGGGGTATAATGGTTCTTAGTTGTCTAATTGACCCGCATACACAACACATGCATCTATGTAGTCAATACGTGTACATAAGCACATAATAAGTCACCATTGGTGTTATTGGGCCTTAATAACTCATAAAATGTTATATTGGGCTATAATGGTGGTTTAGTGGTTCATATCATGTATCATGGTTCTTAGTTGTCTAATTGACTCGCATACACAACACGTGCGTCTATGCAATCGATATGTGTACACAAGCACGTAGTAAATCACCACTGGTCTTATTGGGCCTTAGGCAAAAAAAAGAAAAAGGGTCAACATCTTAATGTGTATTTGAGAGATTGTCCTCGGAACCCGACATTTCTGACCGAAGGGAAAGAATGTTGAGCCTCTTTTCAGGCTGGCAAGTTGGCCGCATCGGCCCAGTAACCCTTACTTGATGGCAGAGATCTCTCCACACCAAGGAACCAGGCCGGATTGTAGGAAGTGGGCGATAAATAAAATGTCATGGGCTATAATGGTGGTTTACTGGTTCATATCAGGGTGTAATGGTTCTTGGTTGTCTAATTGGCCCGCATACACAACACATGCATATATGTAGTTGATACGTGTATAAAATCACGTAATAAGTCATCACTTGTGTTATTGGGCTTTAATAAGTCATAAAATGTCATATTGATCTATAATGGTGGTTTAGTGGTTCAAATCGAGGTATAATGGTTCTTAGTTGTCTAGTTGACCTGCATACACAATACATGCATATATGTAGCTGATACGTGTACACAAACATGTAATAAGTCACTATTTATGTTACCGGCCTTAATAAGTCATAAAATGTTATACTGGGCTATAATGGTTGTTTAGTGATTCATATCGGGGTATTATGGTTCTTGATTATCTAATTGACCCTAAGACATAACACATGCATCTATGCAGTCGATACATGTACATAAGCACCTAATAAGTCACCACTAGTGTTATTGGGCCTTAATAAGTCAACAATGATCATAATAGGTTCTACTGGGCTTAAATTATTCTATTGGGTTTTGATGGGTTCTACCGGGTTTAAATCGTTTCAATTGAGCTTTAATCGGTTCTATTGGATTTGAATGGATCTAGTGGGTTTTATTCGGTTCAATTGGGTTTTAATGACTTTTATTCGACGATAATGGTTTCAGATGGTTTTATTCGGTTTTATGAGATTTTAACGGGTTTAATTTATTTATTTTTGCTTTAACGGCTAATAAAAATAATAAAATTCCGATAATAATAATTAATAAATTAATAATAATAATAATAATAATGGTAATTTAATACTAATACAATAATAATAAGAAGAAGAAGAAAAATAATTATAAAATAGTAAAAATAATCGTATTAACAATAATAAATTTAAGAATAATAAATATAAAAATGATAAGAAATATTACGACGGATTTCCAGCGGATAAGGAATATTTCGACGGATTTCTGACGAAATATTTCGGCGGTTTTAAAATATGAAGTATACAAGGCGGTTTATGAAAAAAATATAAAGTTAATAGCACCGAAAAGCCTCAGGAAACTAATTTTTTTAATATTTTATTTAAAAACATGTTTTTATTATTTTAAAATTAAAAAAAGGTTTTCGACGGATTATCCGTTGCTAATCCGTTGGAAACCCACTGTGTTTTTTTGCCCTAAATCGGGACACATCCCTCTGCCCAAACACAAACACAAACACAAAGAGCCGGTCGAACCTCACCCCTGTGTGCCCCTTTTCCTCCTCGATCGGTTCCTCACACCGGCGGTGTCTTTCCTCTCATCTCCGGTCAGCATCTTTCCTCTCCTTTACGGTGGTGTCTCTTCTCCGTCGTTTTCCCCTCACCGACGTTCTTCTCTTCTCCGGTCGTTTCTCATCTCCGTCGGCGTCTCTCCTCTCCTTCTGGTTTCTCTCTTCTTTGTTGGTAAAAACCTCTTTTGCCTCTTTGTTTTACATGTCTATGTATATATAATGTCTATATGTACAAGTATATGTATATGTGTATGTGTATGGATATGTGCATGTGCATATGTATGTATATATTGTATATGTGTATATGTAAATGTGTAAAGTTTAGATGTGGTAAAAACTCTATTTGGTTTACATATGTATATATGTATGTATGTATATAATGTATATATCTATGTATGTGTAAATTTTGGATAAAATTGATCAACGTATCTATGTATCTATGTGTATGTATGTGTATATATATATATATATGTAAATGTGTATGTAGATAGTAATTAAATGTGTATGTAGATAATTGTATATAGGTAATGTATGTATGTTTGTATATATAAAAAACATATGTGTATAATGTATCGTATATATGTATGCATTTGTAAATCTAAATCTCAAATTGTTCAGAATTGTTGGGTATATATAAATAAATTGTTATGTAAATTGTTGGGTAAATTGTTTTAGACAAATTGTTGGGTAAATTGTTTTAGAAATTGAACACAATCTTTTGGAAGTCATTTTATATATTCAAGTGAACGAGTTATAAAATGGCAAAACATGTATTTACGAACGGGTCAATGCAGAATTTTTCCTAAAAATATTTGCTTAAAGATTAGCTTAAACTTTATTTCAAGTCTATAAATGTATATATGCAAAGACTAATCACACTTTCGTGAATTTGTAGTTATGTCAACTAATACCGACAGAGGATGGATGTATAAACGTTTAAATAGGGGTGGTCTACTAAATCCGTTTTTTAATGATGAAGTAGGTAGATTTTGGGATTTTCGTTCGCAAATGAGAAAGATGATAAAAAAATGTCCTTGTAAGAAATGTAAGCTTCTCAAATACAAAGGGAGAGAGGATGTGAATTTAGACTTAGTAGACTCACTAGTATGCACATGGTGAAATTCCACTCATTCAACAACTGCAACAAACAATAATGGACAAAGACTATAATGAGTTTGATGGTGTTCAACAAATGGTGATGACACAAAACGTTCCCGGAACATCAAGTACGTGGGACGAGCAAGATCCAAATCCACATGCACAAAACTTCTATAATATGTTAGAACTTGCGGATTAACCATGGTGGGAGGGATGTCAGAGATTTTCAAAGTTAGAGGCGGTCGCAAGGTTTTTGAATTGGAAGACAGATTGCAATGTACCAAATTCAACGTATAATCGTAACATTTCGATGGTTAAAGAAATGCTAGCTGATGCAGAACAATTGGTTGGTTGCTTTTACGAGACAAAGAAGATGTTGAAGTAACTTGCTCTTCCAAAAGAGATGATCCATGCTTTCAAAAACCATTGTATTCCATTCTACAAGGATTATACTAATGATAATCGTTGTCGAGTGTGTGGGGAGTCTCGATACAAGACAACTGACCGGAACACTAAGGTTCCCAATCTGGTGATGATTTATTTTCCGATTGCACCAAGATTACAATGGTTGTACATGTCTAAGAATACAGCAAATGAGATGACTTGGCACCATGATCATCACACTCAGTCGGGAAAGATGGTACATCCGAGCGATGGGGAGGCCTGGAAACATTTTACATGATATATCGTAACACCCCGATATTTGGAGGTTATCGATATTTTAAAATAAATATGAAAAATAGGAGTTTGGATTAAATCCTAGATTTTATAGTCTTTTTGAATGGAGAATTCAAATACGAGTCTAACGGTTCTTTCCGAAGCAAAATCAGAGCTAAAACAAAGAAGTTATGGCCAAAACAACTTTCAGTACAACCTCGGCGAAAGTGACCGGCGAACGTGACAAGTGTCACAATCGCATGTCACTCTCGCCGGTTTTGTACCGAGGGTCATGGACCATGGCGAAAGTGCCCAGCGAAAGTGACAATTGTCACTCTCGCACGTCACTTTAGCCGACGGGCACCTGGAGCATAAAAACGCGATTTTGACCCATTTCAACCCCATTTTCATTTCCCCACTTCTTCCCCTCATCCCTTTCTCTCTTAAACCGAAACCTTAAGCCCCCAAAGTCGATTTTGAGCCATTTAGCCATAAGATTCGAGATTGCAAGTGATTTCTTCATCTACCATGGTTTTGGGAAACAAATCTTGAAACCCTTTCACTTCATCTTCTTCACCCAAAGCTTTCTAGGGTTTCATCCAACTTTTTGTCCATTTTGAAGAGTTGGAACTTGTGGTGTTTGTTGGTGATCTAGAGGTGTTTTGTTTGTGGATTCTTGTTGTGGTTGAGGTAATCTTATTTTTCTCCATCTATGGAAATTAGGGTTTTGGTATAAGTTGAGATATTGATATTAATGTTTGGGGAACAATTCTAAATGGTTGGATATGAATATTTATGGTTGGAAACTTATGGATCTAGGTTTTTGGAAGATTTGGCTTGAGGATTCAAATTTATTCTAAGGAGCAAGTTGGGGCAAAAATCTAGATTTAGCCTAAATCTAGCAAGGTTAGTTCAAGTTGATTTGTGAAAACGTTGTACATGCCAAAAATGTTATTTTTCAAGTATTTGTGTATTTTAGATAAAATTATCAATTGTTGAGTTATTTGGTGAGTTTTGACCTTTTGAAGTGTTTTACCTTTATAAACCTTGTAAAACACCCATATTCGGGATTTTCAGATATTTCGATAAGTAAATCATAAACATGCTCTTAAATGATTTATTGCTCAATTGGAGTTTATTCAATGAATAAAACATGTTGGTGTAATTGATTTTATAACCCATTTGGGAAAATTGCACATTTCCGTATTATGAGACACTTTGGAATTATAAGGGTATTAGTCTATTTGGGAAAACGATTTGTCCTAATCTGTGACGAGTTTTCGGTTAATCATGCCTTTGAGTTATACGTTTACATAAGTGTTGTATAAATGCATTTTACATTATGAGGACCATTATTTATGGGTCTAATGGGTTTTGAGTATTTAGCTCGGTTTCGACTTTAAAAGAATCTTGGGGACATCTTGTCCGATTTTGATGGCTCAACGTAGAGTCCTGTATTATGGTTTGCATTTATTGCAACTTATTGCATCTTATTGCATATTATTAATAATTACATGCTCGAGTGCATTAGTCATTCTTGTGTAGTCAAGTAATCTTAGACTGTATTGCATTGGATCCATAGACACGTAAGTCAGTCTTTATTTGTTGGATTGCTGGGTGTTGCGAGATTTGACCCGGGCCCCATGTTTTATGACCTTTATCTTGCAAGGGTAAACTAGGAGGGCTGAGTCCGGTTGTACTATCATGATTGATGGGCGTTTGGGACCTCCACCATGTCGGGGCAATGCCATGGTTGTAACCCCGCATGGGCCGGGCCATTGGCGGTATTCATGGTAATATTTGCTAAGGTCAACTGTCTCTTTGGGTGTAACTTGAAAGGAGTCGTAGGGAGACTTGGGCTTTCATATCGTGAAGTGCCATACGATTAACATTGTATGAGTGACATACATTTGTGTTCCTCCACTCTCAATGGATACGGGTCTCCCCCATTGTCGATCAACACTATTTTGGATATGAATGTCCTTACTTTATTATCGTTGGTCTTGTGCGTTTGGCTGCAAATGATAACTTTAATATTGGATTTCCCTCCGCGTATTAAGGTTTGAATGAAGCATGTCATTTCCATGTTTCGGTATTTGGAGTTCGCTCCCTTTCATGCTCGTGTGAGTGGCGAGTTTTATCCGTATTTTCAATAACGTTTTATATTTAATTGGATTGTTGTCCATAGTACATGGGTCGGGCATTATGCCTCATCCTTGATTGAATGGATTGAATAATATAGATTTATTCACGTTAATATAATTGAGATTTAAATGTTTATTCACATTTTGTGTGAGTTGGGATCAGAATTCATTTTGGAAAATGCTATATACACTTTGGAACATTCGTCATGGATTTCGTGTGCGTTGGAAAGGAGTTGTTTGCATTCTTATCATAAACCCTTTTGGAAATCATGATTTAAATAGTACTCTTCCATTTAAAAAGTTATTTTACTCATGATGTAAACTCTTGAACTCACTAGCCGTTAGCCTAACCTTTTTATTTGTCGGCATGTGCAACAGGTTTCGGGTCGGTAATATTTCTAGTGACACTATGAAGAGTTGAGAGCTAGATGTGAGTTCAAGAAGTAAGTGGTTTGGTGAAGTCTTCCGCGTTGTGGGAATAGCAACTTTGTATTGAGTTGAGTAGCACCCGACCTTTTATATCTTGGTGTAAGACTTAGAATATTGAATTGTTGAAGTTGTTACGTTTTTATTATTGAGGTATTTCTAAGGGTAGTTTGTATAAGAAATATTGTCCTTATCTGTTTATTAAATCAAAGTTTTGTCTAGTTGCTCTTTCCACTTTGAGGGTGTTACAAGTTGGTATCAGAGCTTAAGTTTGAGAGATTTAGGTGTTGATTTTGGATACCTAGACTCAAGCTAGTGTACTTTTAAGTAAATGAGAGTGAAATTGCACCAATAGGCACTTTAAGATAAGGTATTTTGAGGTTGATAGAGTCGCTTGAAACGAGAAATCACGTCTAGAGTAGCAAGGATGATCATGTACGGTACGTTCATAATTGCACCTGGTCAGTGTTATGGTGAACCTACTAGATACATGTGTATACTTGGACTGCTTTGATGTGATGATTGTTGGGGTAGTGAAAGATTTTTAAGCGAGTAGTCGTTAGAAGGGGTTAATGACTTTAGCCTTTGTCACTTGGAGCGACAGTAAGCATGATGATTGCATTAAGTGGACCATTTCGGGTTGAGATTGTTGGTTGGATTAGAACCGTAGGCTTACGAAATTGACCTTATGCGAGGAGGAATTGTACGGTGAACCGATGAAAGTCTCGATTATTGCCTCCGGATGACGATAGTGTGACCGGAGAGACTGGATGAGTGTGATTTTGAGACGTTGAGTGACGACTAAACTAATGCACAAACTTTTAAAAAAAAAAAATTGCATCAATTGTTTCTTGGGTTTCAAATCGTCATGTGGGTTGTGTTACGAAATCTTGGAAAAACGTTTAGCACACACAAGATTTTAAACCATGATTTTTAGCATGCACGAAATTATTTTATTGCAGGTAAATACAAACTTTGCCGAGACTTACTTTATTTCTCGTTGTTGTCCGATACTACTTTCGGATATTGTGATATCCATATTTTAATGTCGTTTATGGTTTTGGACAAGTAACTGCGACTTATGACTTTAACATTAGATCTCCTCCACATATGTTAAGGTTTGAATGAAGAGTTACCTCCCCTTGTTTTGGTGTTGAACTCTATTGGGAATTATCTCACGCAAGTCTTGTTGAAAAGTGTTATTTTATATTGTGTTGCAACAAAAAGGAAATTTCTGGAATCATGACATTTTAGTCATAACTTTGCTTTATGCAATTTAACTATTGGAAAAAAACGAAAATTTTGGCACCATCTGATTGATTGGAGGCCACTGAGTTCCATTGAGTTTGGTGGAGTTTTGTTTTACGATGTTTTGTGTCGCGTGGGTACAACCTTGAAATGTGCGTACCTTAGCATTTATGTTGGTTAGTGGATGGGTTTTATTGGGCATTTTGTCTCATGCGAGTTTTGTTGAAAAATATTACTCTACGTCGTATCGCAACCAAAAAGGGTAGTTTCGGGATTTTGATGTTGCATGGTTTCCTCTTTTAAGATTTGTGCCAGCATGTTTTATTGCAACTTGTTTAGTGTACGAATTGGTTTATGCATGGCGTGAGTAATGTGTGTATTAGCGTCACAATAGTTTATCTTAATGTTTTGCGTTATGCACTTTCGGTTAATTGGTTCTTTTGTTAATATTTCATGTAAATGCATTATATTGATCTATGGGTATGCATAGCATTGTAGTCACTATTTTTGGAGCATTAATGCGCATCGTTTGTACGGTCTAAAATTTGAATTCGATTTAAATTCTTTTAAGTGTCAACCGACTTACATGCACTTACTGTTTTCCTAAGTTTTGAGAAAATACATTAATGTGTGTGAGTCTTGTCAGAAGGTTCTACTTCCATGTCATAATTTGGCTTAACGAGAAAATTTCGGAACTTGATTTAATGAATTTCCTCTTTTTGAAACTTTGCATGACTATCTATTGCATGCTATTTTATTTCAGGAAAACTACCAGGAGAGTGTTACAAGTTGCATGCATATTCTGATTTGAGAATTCTTCACGATATTTTAGGCGATATTTTTGAAGGTTGAAAGCATGTTGTTATTTTGCTTTAAACTTGAACCGGCACAAATCATTTCACATTTTATCCAAGGTATATATATATATATAGAGAGAGAGGGAGGTATATATATATATATATACTTGTTGAGTGCCCGCGCAATGCGGCGGAATGCAATTTTCAAATAAATGCAAGCAACAATGCAATGTATAAACAAGTTTTATAAAATAAATTACATAGTTGGTTCCATCTTATATAGAGTGTGATAATGGGTAGAAAAAAATGGTGGTGTGGTTGTTTGGGAAAAAAACCACGTCGTACGACTGCGACATGTAAAGACGCCCGTCGTGTGCCACGTCTTGTATTAAGGTAGAGTCTCAGCAGGAACCTAGAAAACGTCCGTCGTCCCCAGCAAAAGGTAAGTCGTACGTCCTTCATATAACGCTCGACCGTAGTGTCGCCCGTTCCGAACGACCGTCGCGTAAGATTATCGTATCTTCAATCTAAGCTAACGTTAACCTTAACCGTTACGATTGTTAAGTGTTTAATGCAGGAATCAAAGCTATTAAGGAGCAACGGTCATAACCGACGTATCCATTAACCAGCCGGCGACCGTAACGGACGAAGCTCATGATGAATCATTACTCCGGCGACCGTTTTCCAGCCGTTGTAGCCGTTGATCGGAGTATTAATGAAGCTAATTAATGCTGCGAAGACTATAAAAGCAGAGTGAAGTCTTCATTCCAAGGGACCGAACATCGGATACTATCAACTTACTCTCTCTAGCGTTCATCTTCGATTAGCAAAGAAACACACTCAAACTCAGAATATTCAAGCTCTGGCAATCAATTACTGAAGGCCAGGACCATATAGCGAACTCAAGAATATAAGCAGAACAGCTCAAGTTATCGTATTCGACGCACGTCAACAACGTTCGACCAACAATAGTTTACACTTGTATTCACACACGACCAACACTAGTCTTACATTCAAACACTTGTACTTTACATTTCGAAGTCTTTTCCATCACTTGTATTGTAACCATCGTACGACCGACGTCGTAACCAAGGACATCGCCCCTGATTGGCGACCATAGTGCAGCGACGACCCTCCAGTCGTCCGCAAGTTTTTTCCTCGCTTTGAGGTTTTTCCTGCGTCATCAAATCTCTTGTCTCGTTTATTTTATTTCTGTCGCACGTCTCGTCGAACGATTCTATCTTTAGTTGATTAAGTCCACATCGACCTTAAGTTGTCCCTTTGGTGCGATTTTTGGCATTAACAGTTTGGCGCCATCCGTGGGACTTCATCTAGAGAAAATCCTCGACGAACGTGCACGCTACTAAGGGTTTCTTTGAGATCTCTCTTTCTCCGCAGGATGATGACACATAATGAAAATCCAGATCAGATCGCTACCCCAGTACATGAGGATCTAGAAGAATTACAAAATCCCTCAACGACAGTCGACGAGTATCGTCTGGAGGAAGCCGTTCTGGATCAAAGCAAACCTGATCGAAAGATTCTCGTGGGTTCATCCCTTGACCCTTCTACTAAAGAAAAACTCATATCTTTTTTACAGGAATATGCCGATTGCTTTGCCTGGTCACATGAAGATATGGTCGGTATTGATCCTAGTATCATTTCCCACAAACTTAACGTTAATCCTTCATTTAAACCCGTCAAGCAGAAGCGTCGCAAGTTCGCTCCTGAGAGAAACAAGGTGATAAATGATGAGGTCGACAATCTACTCAAGACAGGAAAAATTCGAGAAGTAAAATATCCCGATTGGCTCGCTAATGTCGTGGTGGTAGCCAAGAAGAATGGAAAATGGAGAGTCTGTATCGACTTCACCGATCTCAATAAAGCTTGTCCGAAGGATCCATTTCCGTTACCTCACATTGACGCCATGGTCGACGCAACCGCAGGGCATGAATTATTAACGTTCATGGACGCCTATTCAGGATATAACCAAATCTTAATGCACGCCGCGGACCAAGAAAAAACCGCTTTCATGACAGACCGAGGTATCTATTGTTATAAAGTTATGCCTTTCGGGTTAAAGAATGCAGGTTCCACCTATCAGCGACTGGTGAATAAGATGTTCAAGGATCATCTCGGCGACACGATGGAAGTCTATATCGACGACATGCTGGTAAAATCGAAACAGGCGATCGATCATATCGATCATCTCAGGCAGTCGTTCGATATCCTACGAAAATATAACATGAAGCTTAACCCAACGAAGTGTTCCTTCGGTGTCAATGCTGGAAAGTTCCTAGGTTACATGGTCACTCGCCGGGGCATCGAAGCCAATCCTGATCAAATCAAAGCAATCATTGAGATCAAATCCCCACAAAATTTCAAAGAAGTTCAGAAACTCACCGGTCGAGTAGCGGCTCTAAACAGGTTCATCTCTCGATCTTCAGATAAATGTCATCTATTTTATAATGTCCTCAGGAAAAACAAAGGCTTCGATTGGACCGTTGATCATGAACAAGCATTACAAAGCCTCAAGGAATACATGGCGTCACCTCCACTACTGTCAAAACCTCACGACCATGAAAGCTTACAGTTGTATTTGGCTGTAAGCCCGAATGCAGTAAGTGCCGTTCTGAAGCGAGAAGATGAAAAGCAACAACTGCCAATTTATTATGTAAGCAAATCTCTCTTAGACGCAGAAACCAGGTATTCTTCTATGGAAAAATTACTCCTATCACTGGTAACAGCCGCTAAAAAATTGCGTCATTACTTTGAATCACATCCTATTACTGTCATGACTAACTTTCCTCTCAAGTCTGTTTTGAGGAAACCCGAATTGACAGGTCGTTTGGCGAAATGGAGTGTATATCTTAGCAGTTACGATATCGACTTTAAACCAAGAGCCGCAATCAAATCGCAAGCGCTAGCGGACTTTATCGCCGACTTTAGCCTAGAGCTGGAGAAAGAAGCAGAATCTGAAATATCGACTGTGGCGACTCACGACGACGCACCTTGGATCTTGTACGTCGATGGATCCTCCAATATCAGAGTCTCAGGACTAGGCGTCGTCTTAAAGTCGCCTCAGGGGGGTAAGATGGTGTACTCAGTCCGATGTGATTTCAAGACCACCACCAACGAAGCCGAATATGAAGCCCTGATCGTGGGAATGAATATGGCTCACGACTCGGGGGCAAAAACACTGCATGTCAGGAGTGACTCTCTGCTGGTGGTAAACCAAATCAACGGGGAATTCGCGGCCAAGGATTAAAAATTGACAGCATACTTGAATGTAGCAAAAGAAATTTCTAAAAAATTCAAAGCTTTCTCTATTGAACAGATCCCGAGGGACCATAACGCTCAGGCCGACGCATTAGCAAACCTTGGGTCCGCTTTAGTCGAGCCAATTTTTGATACAATTCCCATGATCCACCTGGCTGCGTCGTCCATCGGAAACAAAAACATCGCCCAAATCGAAGAAGAAGGGTATGATTGGTCGCGCGATATTCGAAATTTTCTCATGCACGACCAACTCCCCGAAGACAAAATGGAGGCTCGGAAAATCAGATTCAAAGCATCTAAATACGTCATGATCGGAGATAGACTGTATAGACGATCCTCGACAGGCTTAAATCTAAGATGCATTATCAGCAAAAGTCAAGTCCAGAAAATCCTCCAAGAGATGCACGATGGCGAATGTGGCAATCATTCAGGGGGACGTAGCTTGGCTAACCGTATCTTTCGACAAGGGTATTTTTGGCCAACATTACGACAAGACGCCATTAAGTATGTCCAGAATTGTGATCCCTGTCAGCGGCACTCAGGTATGTCTCATAAACCCTCAGAACCTTTGCATTCAACGCTTATCCCATGGCCCTTCATGAGATGGGGAATGGATATCGTTGGCAAACTACCGCCTGCTCCGGGGCAGAAAGTATTTCTTCTCGTCCTAACGGACTACTTTTCTAAATGGGTCGAAGCGGCTGCCTTCTCCCAAATAAGGGATAGAGAAGTTATCTCCTTTATCCAGACTAACATTATATGCAGGTTTGGGATTCCATCTGAAATTGTCTGCGACAATGGGTCCCAATTCATAAGCGACCGGACTCAACGGTTCTGTGAGGACAGAAACATTAAACTGACGACTTCAACTCCCAGATACCCCCAGGCCAATGGACTCGCTGAGTCGAGCAATAAAACTACCGTAGCGTCCATCAAGAAACGATTAAAAGCCGCAAAAGGAAAATGGGTCGAGGAACTTCCTTCAGTCCTATGGGCGAATCGCACGACGCCACGTACGTCCACGGGGTATACCCCCTTTTCTCTTGTCTACGGGTGCGAAGCCGTCCTACCAGTTGAAATTCATCTTCCGACCTCGAGGCACACTTCCGTCGACCATAACTTGGTTGATTTGAGTTATGACCTGGACGCTCTCGAAGAACTCAGGGAATCCGCCTTGATCAGAATGGCGTCGCAAAAGCAAGCAGTCGAGCGACATTTCAATAAACACGTCAAAATTAAAGTTTTCCAAGAAGGCGATTATGTCCTCCGACGAGTATTCCAAAACACCCAAGAGCTCAATGCAGGAAAACTTTCTACCAAATGGGAAGGTCCATATCGCATCTCGGAGGTCATTGGGAAAGGAGCCTATCGACTTCAGACCCTTGACAATCAAGAGATCCCACGAAGTTGGAATGCAACGCATCTAAAGAAGTATTTCTTCTAAAAATACTCTCCTTAAGTATTTATTTTTCTTATCTTGATAACAAAAGGTCATAAGTCGAACAGCGATCGATCACGGACCTAAGAACATGTGACAGGGGCATACGAATCTCAGTTACATTACAAGACTTTAATATACGATCATCGATCTAAACTTCTGAATATACAAGTTTCTACGTTATAACATTTGAATGACACGCGTTTATGATGAATGCCCAAGTCGCACGATCCTTCAATTCATCATATAAATTTAACACGCATAAGTGTTACGAACGTTATATTATAACAAATGCCTAAGTCGCACGATTCTTCAATTCATTATGTAAATTTTACAATCTCTAAACAGTGCGTAAAATAAAAGCATAAGTTCGACGGGAAAAGAAACAGACAATTACATATAGGCGACCGACGATCGGCTACCCAAAAGCAAAAAACTTAAACAACTCAAATCTAGAGAAGACTCTCTGATATCTGCTTCGAGTCTTTGTGACTTTGATAGCTCCGAAGCACGCTGATGCAAGGATCAAACGAGTATGTTAGGAAATGTTTCCAAACTCCTTACAGCATGACGTCCTGAGAATGTGGCTCTTAAGATTAATATTAAGGTTGGAAGAAGGAATACACCATCCCCAGCGGACGGTCCCCCTTTCAAACATTTTCTCCACTCTCATATATTCCATAAGAGACATTCGAAACATCTGCAAATCACAAAAGAAGCATAATAAAAACACAGCAACAGCAATAGAACGACGGTAACCGAAGTTTCGAAAGAAGAACTTACAATGATCGCCAGTTCGGCCAAAAACAGTCGGGACTCTTCAGAGGGCCCTAGTAGACGCTCCTTGAAAGATAAGAGCAAATATTTCCCCAGCTGCGGAAGTGACTTTGTCCTGACGAGGCCACAGTCAATCAGGAGAGTTGACGACAACGTAAAGTTGCTCATCGCCATAAACTCACCCTTATTGTCTCCCGTCTTTATGCCCTCTCCCCTGTCGGCTGGTGAAAGGGCCGACGTGGCAGCAGAAAACATCGTCGCCTGAAGCGCAGAATCCACGAACATCGTCGCCTGAAGCGCAGAATCCACGAACATCGTCGCCTGAAGCGCAAAATCCACAAACATCGCGTCTGCCGCAATCAACACCGACATCGCTTCAGAAATCATTTCTCTCGACAGATTACCAGTCACCGGAGACATTTTCGCAACCATAACAGGAGAGAGTTTCAACAAAGGAAGAAAGGAGAGCTATTGGAAGGATAAGAGAAATAAACCAACAAGACCTTTACTTATACAAGAAGCTATTGCCGCGCGTCTCCATCCTTTCGCATACCCGTCTGGATCTTCAACACCTGTCCTTGACAGCTGTCAAACATCATCACTCGATTTCTCATCCGGTCAGAAACGAACTAATCCATTTCGAAGGTAATAAAGGTAATTTCTTCCTTGCCTTATTTCTAACACGACTGATTAACAAAATTTAAACTCGAATTTGCCATCCTTCTTTCAAAATTTGGGGGCAAACTGTTTGGGCAAAAAACCACGTCGTACGACTGCGACATGTAAAGACGCCCGTCGTGTGCCACGTCTTGTATTAAGGTAGAGTCTCAGCAGGAACCTAGAAAACGTCTGTCGTCCCCAGCAAAAGGTAAGTCGTACGTCCTTCATATAACGCTCGACCGTAGTGTCGCCCGTTTCGAACGACCGTCGCGTAAGATTATCGTATCTTCAATCTAAGCTAACGTTAACCTTAACCGTTACGATTGTCAAGTGTTTAATGCAGGAATCAAAGCTATTAAGGAGCAACGGTCATAACCGACGTATCCATTAACCAGCCGGCGACCGTAACGGACGAAGCTCATGATGAATCATTACTCGGACGACCGTTTTCCAGCCGTTGTAGCCGTTGATCGGAGTATTAATGAAGCTAATTAATGCTGCGAAGACTATAAAAGCAGAGTGAAGTCTTCATTCCAAGGGACCGAACATCGGATACTATCAACTTACTCTCTCTAGCGTTCATCTTCGATTAGCAAAGAAACACACTCAAACTCAGAATATTCAAGCTCTGGCAATCAATTACTGAAGGCCAGGACCATATAGCGAACTCAAGAATATAAGCAGAACAGCTCAAGTTATCGTATTCGACGCACGTCAACAACGTTCGACCAACAGTAGTTTACACTTGTATTCACACACGACCAACACTAGTCTTACATTCAAACACTTGTACTTTACATTTCGAAGTCTTTTCCATCACTTGTATTGTAACCATCGTACGACCGACACCGTAACCAAGGACATCGCCCCTGATTGGCAACCATAGTGCAGCGACGACCCTCCAGTCGTCCGCAGGGTTTTTCCTCGCTTTGAGGTTTTTCCTGCGTCATCAAATCTCTTGTCTCGTTTATTTTATTTCTGTCGCACGTCTCGTCGAACGATTCTATCTTTAGTTGATTAAGTCCACATCGACCTTAAGTTGTCCATTTGGTGCGATTTTTGGCATTAACAGTGGTTATGAAAACCAATTTCCTTTTGTGTTAGAGTCCATATACACAATTACGATTCAAAATTCGAACGTGTTTATCAGCTACTCAATTATGATTCAATGCTAATTACCTTTTATTTAAAATTTGAACATGTTTATCAACTACTCAATAACTTTTTGGAATTCATAGATAATTTTTAAAAAGTTGTACCTGTACAATTGAAGGGGAAATCGATGATATGAGATTAATAAAATGATTCTATGCAAAACACATAATCAGTTTTGTAACAACGATCCAGATTGTACGTGGACCGGTCGCCATCATCAGAAATTCTCGTGCTTCTGTAAGCATCAAAATAAATTGTTACCAATCGTCTATATCGAGTATGGATTTACCGGTTAAAACTTGAAAATAAACTCGAATCTTGATATGCAAAAAAACATAAATTCCTTTCTCCGTTTGGAAACTCATGTAAAATGTTTTGGTGATCGATCATCATTTGACTATTTCTTATGGGTAGAAATGTTACTAAGACTCAAGCAGAAAGAGCCATTAGGATAATCAAAATATTGCAATCTTCGATGATTTCATGTACTCCCAACATTACAAAAGAGACGTCGATTTTCATCCAAAATCAAAGGTTAAAGGGGTCGGGTTCAAATTGACATGTGCCGAGTAATATGCAATATAAGGAGCATGGGCACAATATTGTTCTTGAGACTCACACGTGCAAGTATGACCATTTGGACTTACTAAGTTAGCATTTTCAGCAATTTTATGTCTAAACATGAGGTTCTTGATAGCTGCATATGGAACTTCCATGCTTGGAGGTGCACTTCCACTTCGATTAGGAGGCAAACTCCTTTGTTTTTCTTGAAAACTTTGGCCCTTCAAGAGTAATCCAAGGTCTTCAATGCCCATATTTGTAGATGGTTTTCGGAATGCCACCATTTCTTTGTGTGATGGCCATTTTCCACTTGTTTCCATGATTCCAATTGGGCTTATTTCAACTGGAAAAATGAAACCTTCCCACTTTTGTGATTCAATTGTCCAAGTTCTCACATC
Source organism: Saussurea involucrata (assembly GCA_033807775.1). NCBI lineage: Eukaryota > Viridiplantae > Streptophyta > Magnoliopsida > Asterales > Asteraceae > Saussurea > Saussurea involucrata. The sequence goes on from JAWVWS010000373.1 coordinate 23,626, forward strand.
TGTAGTCGAAAAGTTGCAGAGCCCCCTCAATCCAAGTAACCCCTACAATAAGTAAAATTTTAAATAACATACATGATTTCATAAGAAGAAAATTGACAAACTCATAAAAACGTATGAAGCAACTCTAAATGCAGAAGCATTTCTAAATACGTCAATGATTGATAATCTTACCTGGTAAGAGCAATGGCAACAGTTTTACCCAATAAGTGAAAGTAACGACTCCTACCCGGTAAGTTAAGTTAAAGTGTTAACTCTTACCGGTAAGCGCTATCCTGGGTAAGCGTTTGGTAAATGACCCCTTAATTAGTTGATTCACCCAAGATGGTAATGTTGCACTAAACATAACATTTTGAATATTGCTAGCATCATTCACTAAAATAAGTATGGATATCTATTTTGAATATTTAGATACAAAAAGAACTGGAGTCAGCCAGATAAAATAACAATAAATAAGTAAATAAAAAGGACAAAAAAATATACAACCTTGACTCATTTGCAATTCGCCGAAATGAAAGATCATGCTGAGCACTTTCAAGAACCAAAATGTATATAATATCTGTATAAAATGTTGGCACCTCTTTCCAGAAACTCAAGCATCAAATTCAAGAACCTTTTGCCAAAAATATATTCAACATCATAGTTGGAACATATTTGACAAGCTCAGATTCTAGTCCTTTTTCCCTCATCCACATTAACCTCCCTGTATCAATTATATCCACACCATCAGTCCATCACCATTCACCAACGTCTGAACCATGGTCTGCATCTACTGCCCAGCTGGTAAACCTTGTAATTGCATGGAACTTATCTCTTGTCATCCCTAGCTAGATTTGAGGAAAAAAGACTTCGATCTGCATGCATAATTGCATATGGATGGATGGATTATTTCCAACAATCATTATTATTATTACCATTAAAAAGAGTCGGGATTAAATCATAATGCTTCCATTGGCAAAGATGGTGGCAACACATTGCTATAGAAACTCCTCTCAGGTAAGATGTGGCCGATACACCTTTGTTGAATAATCTAAAAAACAATTAGTTCATCTTGCAGCTACAGGTACAGAAGGGATGAATAAACTATTAAGATCCATTGTGTAAGTTTCTCAACAAAAAAGCATTTGCAATAATGAAACAGAGATACTAATATGATCAACCGCCTATTCGATTTACGTATGCTCGACGCAACAACAAGAAATAGTGGGGGAGGGGCAGTATTGTCTCTTTCTATTATGGGGTATGAATAAAGTAATATTTCCTCATAGCATGTGGGGTGGGGACCACTCTGTGGTTTCTGCTAATTTTTGCTTTTAGCTATCGTGGAGAATGGTGGAAGGGGTCATTCTGTTTTGTTTTTTCATTGGTGTGAACCTTGGGAGAGCCCAGCGAACGCTGGTTTTCTTATTGTGATCACAATTTTTGCTAGTAAATCTGATTAAATCGTAGAAGCTATCGATTTGAGCCTTTAAGTACATCAAATTGGTATCAGAGCGAGAACAAACCTGGGAAGCAATGACGAAGAACAATAGTACACGCCTGGACGACTTGGAGGGAAGTTTTGGTTCAGTGCTAGATGATGTGGGAACTCTGAAGGGGGATGTGGAATTGTTGAAGGGGGATTTGCAGCAAGTGTTGGCAACACTTGATTTGGTGATTCAATCGCAGGATGAGGCAACGAGAACCCATGAGACACAGGAGGGTCAAATAGGGCAAGACGTTTTGGGATCGGGAGTTTGGGCTTGAAGCAAATCGTTTCTTTGCTATTAAGGGCCGAAAATTGGAAATTCCAACTTTCGATGGCAGTGACCCAGATGGTTGGGTATTACGGGCTGAGCGGTATTTTGCCCTCAATCGATTGACTAAGGAGGAACAAATTGAAGTCTTGATCATCTCTTTTGAAGGCGACGCTCTCAGGTGGTTTCTTTGGGAACATAAACGTCGGCCTATCACTCGGTGGGAGGAGTTGAAACCCCTGATTCTAAAACAATTCCGTTCCACGACGGAGGGAACGCTCTACGAACAATTTCTTTCCTCACAACAAGTAGGCGCGGTAAATGATTATTTGAAGCAATTTGTGTCTCTGGCAGCTCCATTAGATGGAATTACAGAATAAGTATACATAAGCCAGTTTATAAATGGGTTGGACCTAATCATCAGGCGGAGTTGAGGTTGCTTTCTCCAGCAAGTCTGGGAGAAGCCATGGATGTGGCATGTCAGATTGAAGAAAAAATAGAGTGTGGAACCACAATAGAGGACTTGGCCTGGGGTTGAGGAAACCAATCATTCCAACAGGTGAGTCAAAATCTGTGGGGAATAGTATTGGCAAAAACGTAGGTGGTACAAACAATGGGAACTCGGAGTATCGGAGATTGTCGGACGTGGAACTACAAAAACGGAGGTCACAAGGGTTATGTTACCGGTGTGATGATAAGTGTTAATGCCAAAAATCGCACTAAAGGGACAACTTAAGGTCGATGTGGACTTAATCAACTAAAGATAGAATCGTTCGACGAGACGTGCGATAGAAATAAAATAAACGAGACAAGAGATTTGATGACGCAGGAAAAGCCTCAAAGCGAGGAAAAAACCTGCGGACGACTGGAGGGTCGTCGCTGCACTATGGTCGCCAATCAGGGGCGATGTCCTTGGATACGGCGTCGGTCGTACGATGGTTACAATACAAGTGAAGGAAAAGACTTCGAAATGTAAAGTACAAGTGTTTGAATGTAAAACTAGTGTTGGTCGAGAGTTGTTTACGTGCGTCGAATACGATAACTTGAGCTGTTCTGCTTTTATTCTTGAACTCGCTATAGGGTTCTGGCCTTCAGTAATTGATTTCCAGAGCTTGAATGTTCTGAGTTTGAGTGTGTTTCTTTGCTAATCGAAGATGAACGCTAGAGAGTGTAAGTTGATAGTATCCGATGTTCGGTCCCTTGGAATGAAGACTTCACTCTGCTTTTATAGTCTTCGCAGCATTAATTAGCTTCATTAATACTTCGATCAACGGCTACAACGGCTGGAAACGGTCGCCGGAGTAATGATTCATCATGAGCTTCGTCCGTTACGGTCGCCGGCTGGTTAATGGATACGTCGGTTATGACCGTTGCTCCTTAATAGCTTTGATTCCTGCATTAAACACTTAACAATCGTAACAGTTAAGGTTAACGTTAACTTAGATTGAAGATACGATAATCTTACGCGACGGTCGTTCGGAACGGGCGACACTACGGTCGAGCGTTATATGAAGGACGTACGACTTACCTTTTGCTGAGGACGACGGACGTTTTCTAGGTTCCTGCTGAGACTTTACCTTAATACAAGACGTGGCTCATGACGGGCGTCTTTGCATGTCGCAGTCGCACGACGTGATTTTTTGACCAAACAGTTTGCCCCCAAAATTTGAAAGAAGGATGGCAAATCCGAGTTTAAATTTTGTCAATCAGTCGTGTTAAAAATAAGGCAAGGAAGAAATTACCTTTATTACCTTCGGACTGGATTAGTTCGTTTCTGACCGAATGAGGAGTCGAGCGGGAACGAAGCTGTGACGTCAGGCTGTCGAGTGATGATGCTTAACAGCTGTCGAGGACATGTGTCGAAGATCCAGACGGGTATGCGAAAGGACGGAGACGCGCGGCGATCTTTGAGAGACTATAGCTTTTTGTATAAATAAAGGTCTTGTTGGTTTATTTCTCTTATCCTTCCGACAGTTCTCCTTTTTTCCTTTGTTGAGATTTTCCTCTGTTATGGTTGCGAAAACGTTTCTGATGATTGGTAATCTGCTGAGGGCAATGATTTCTGGAGCGATATCGGTGTTGATTGCGGTAGACGCGATGTTCGTGGATTCTGCGCTTCAGGCGACGATGTTCGTCGATTCTGCGCTTCAGGCGACGATGTTCGTGGATTCTGCGCTTCAGGCGACGATGTGTTCTGCTACCACGTCGACCCTTTCATCTGCCGGCTGGGGCGAGGGTGCTAAGACGGGAGAGAATGAAGGAGGATTTATGGTGATCGTCTTTACGTTATCACCATCCTCTAACTACGTCCTCATCAGGACGAAGTTAATCCCGTATCTGGGAAAATGTCAGCTCTTGTCTTTCAAGGAGCGTTTTCGTGGGGTTCCGGCCGGTGAGATAAGATCTCAAGTTGCCAATCTGGCGTTTTCGGTAAGTGTCAATCTTTCATGACTTGTTTTGTTGTCGTTGTCGTTGTCGTTGTCTATGTCAAGGTCGTTGTCGGTGTCGTTGTTTAATATTTTCGTATGTGTTTTTAGACGTTCCAGTCGTCTTTGGCATTATGCGCCGAGATGTCGGGGGTCGAGGATTTGGTGGCGTCAGCTTTGGAAAGAGAGAAGGTGGCGCTAGAGAAGGAGAGATTGGCTTCGGCTCATGCTGACGAACTGGCTGTTCAACTCTTCGACGCTCAATATGAACTGCAAGCTCTTCGCCGTACAAGGGAAGTGGTAGATGAAGATCCTCAGGTCAGGTCTTCAAGCAAAGATGCGTCGGACGTCCCTCCTGCAGTTTAGAACCTCTCTTTGTTTCCACCCTTCGACCTTTTGATGGTCGCTTTTGTATGGTCTCTTTTGTTCCTGATGGCTTTGTTCAATGAATATATCTTTTTGCCTTAAATCTTATGTCTTATTCAGCTTATACTGATTATGCTGTCGAACGTAATATACATATGAAATTGTATGAATAAAGCTTCTATCGTAATACGATAAGATCGTAAAACAAATGTAAGATCATGCGATTAAAGCATCCATTCACGGTAGAGAAGCTAAGAAACTTAAAGATAAGTTATTTAAACTTAGCGACTTTGTACAACGAAATCGTACGACAACTTTGTATCGTATGCCCCTGTATAAAGGTGATTAAATCATAAGATCATTCATCTACATCGAGGCAACTTTATAACCTTCAAGTCGTAAATGAATACTGACGTGCGATTCTGCGATAACCTGTCGTGCGATTCTGCGATAGAACGGTGTCAAGGGTCGGTCCAACGACCCTCCGATGCTTAAATTAGTAATCGTTTTGAGAAAAAATCGTATGAAGAAAGGATTAGACATTAGACTAGAGAACGTACCTTTTCATATCTATTTGCCCCCTGTCATTTATTATCTTATTCAAAGATAGATTAAATGACAGAATGTCACGGCAATCTTACGCTGCGGTTAATTAAGGTGTCGTGCGACAGGGCACCATGATGGACTTATTCCTGTGGAAAAGATATCACTTTATGGATAAGAGAACGAACCTGTCGAGAGTCTGATCTCGTGACTTTAGCTTATTTCCGCGGCTTCAAGGTAAACTTGTAGCACTCACGAGCGACTTTTGGCTCACTCCTGATCTCCTGGATTCCCCATGGCGTAGGGAATTTCAACATTTGATGATATGTCGAGGGAACGGCCTTCATATCATGGATCCATGGTCGACCTAAGATAATGTTATAGGCCGACGCACAGTCGATGACGCTGAACTTCGTCTGTTTATTGATTCCTCCGGCGTAGACGGGTAGATTATCTCTCCGAAGGTGCTTGTTGTTTCTCCACTGAAACCGACTAAAGTCGTCGAACGTCGGGTGATTTCCGAGCGATCGATTCCCATGGCTTGGATGGTGTTGAGGAATATGACGTTCGCTGAGCTGCCCCCGTCAATTAAGACTCGACGCGTTAGGCAATTACCAACCGTGAGCTGAATTATTAAACCGTCATGATGCTTCTGATATGAATCGCCTAGGTCGACGTTGTCGAATACGATTTTCATAGCTTCTAGCTCCAGGTCTCCTTTAGGTCTGGACGAACGAGGAATGGGTCGATCGTTCGGCGCTTGACTGGCGTGACGTTTAGCTGCTGAATACGTCAGACCACACACGTCCGAACCACCAGTGATGCAATTGACTACTTTTGCATGCTCGGGGGTCGACGGTCGATGGTTGCTAGTTGGAATGACATCATCGCTGATGATATCTTTAAGGTTACCTTTCGGGACATGATAGGCTAGCTCTTTCTTCAATGCGATGCAGTCATCTGTCGTGTGACCATGGTCGACATGGAAGTCACACCATTTCGTCTTATCTTTCTTTGCATCATCCAGGTCGGACTTCTTTGGCCATCGAATGGTAGCTTGGGAACTTCTCAGAGCTTCGACTAAGTCTCCAGCGGACCCTTTGAACCCGTAAGAGGATATTTTGGGGTACTAAGTGAACTTAGACGCGGTTTTGGGCTCGGCTTTCGTCTTGAAACGAACATTTGAAATTTGTCGCGCGGATTCCATTCTTGAAACAGCTTTGGCTTTGAACTCTGGCTTTCTGACGCCCAAGGACTTTATATCGTCGGTATGCTTGCGACGAAAAGCTGCGTCGTCCTCGACCCTCATATATGCTAAGGTTCGAGCTCGGACGTCTTCAAAATTTTCCGGGGGATATTTAGTCAAGTCGGTGTACAGTCCCGAGATGCTGTCCAAACCACGCTTGTATGCTTCGATCGCGGTTTTGATGTCACAATTGCGGATGCTGATCATCTCGGCGTTGAATCTATTGAAATAGCTTCGAATAGACTCGCTGGCTTTTTGCACGACGTAATACAAGTCGCTGGTCTGCTTCTCCATCTTGCGACTGCTGGCGAATTGCTGGGAGAATTAGTTAACCAATTCGGCGAACGACCCGATGGATTTGGGTTTGAGGTTGATTAACCACTGGAGAGCTGGACCAGTGAGCGTTGCTTCGAAACTTTTACACATGCATACTTCTTGATATGCAGACGGGATAGAGATCGTCCACATAAGCTGCTTGTATTGTGCGACATGTTTAGTTGGATCAGTCACACCTGAGTATTTGGGAGTGAAGACGCTTGAAAGCCGGTCCTAGGTTCGACGTCGACGGGCACGGCTGCCCCAGGCAATTTGGCTAATAAGGATAGAACGCGTTCGTTCTGCTCTTCCAGCATCTTCAAGCGCTGAGCGACGGGATCGTTGTGATCGGGAGTTTCCCCTGTGTGAGGGTTAAGCCCTAAGTCGAGGCCATTATCGTGCGATGAACCATTGGCGTCACCGTTGAGAGGAACTGAATACGGCTGCATCCCATACTGAAAATTCTGCGACCCATTCTGAAACGGTGGTGGACCATACTGAAATTGTTGCGATCCTTGTTGGAAGGGCTGTGATCCACCGGGAAATGGCTGTGCTCTATTCTGAAATGATTGCTGAAATGGTTGAGACCCCTGCAATGGCTGAGACCCATTATTCATGGGTGGTGGCCTTATATGCTGAGGAGGGAGAGTTGGATTTAACTGCCCCGGCTGTTGATTCTGCATGAACGGGCCTGGATGCTGGACAAATGGTCTAGGACCATGCTGGTTGAACGATCCTGGAATCGGGTTTTGCATGGATGGCCTAGGATCATTCTGAGGTCCAAAGGGATTTCTTAATCGCTCAATTTCCTCAGCTGCTCTACGATTTTGCTCCGCCATTGCGTTGAGCTGATTTCTGGCGACTTCGAGCTCCTGATACATCTGAGCAATAGCTTGCTGCGGATTTCCAGGGGCTGTCATAATTCCTGCAATTGAAGACAAAGAAAACTCCAAGAAATCGTTAGTAAGGTGCACGTTCGTCGAGGATTTTCTCTAGATGAGGTCCCACGGATGGCGCCAAACTGTTAATGCCAAAAATCGCACCAAAGGGACAACTTAAGGTCGATGTGGACTTAATCAACTAAAGATAGAATCGTTCGACGAGACGTGCGATAGAAATAAAATAAACGAGACAAGAGATTTGATGACGCAGGAAGAGCCTCAAAGCGAGGAAAAAACCTGCGGACGACTGGAGGGTCGTCGCTGCACTATGGTCGCCAATCAGGGGCGATGTCCTTGGATACGGTGTCGGTCGTACGATGGTTACAATACAAGTGAAGGAAAAGACTTCGAAATGTAAAGTACAAGTGTTTGAATGTAAAACTAGTGTTGGTCGAGAGTTGTTGACGTGCGTCGAATACGATAACTTGAGCTGTTCTGCTTTTATTCTTGAACTCGCTATAGGGTTCTGGCCTTCAGTAATTGATTTCCAGAGCTTGAATGTTTTGAGTTTGAGTGTGTTTCTTTGCTAATCGAAGATGAACGCTAGAGAGTGTAAGTTGATAGTATCCGATGTTCGGTCCCTTGGAATGAAGACTTCACTATGCTTTTATAGTCTTCGCAGCATTAATTAGCTTCATTAATACTTCGATCAACGGCTACAACGGCTGGAAACGGTCGCCGGAGTAATGATTCATCATGAGCTTCGTCCGTTACGGTCGCCGGCTGGTTAATGGATACGTCAGTTATGACCGGTGCTCCTTAATAGATTTGATTCCTGCATTAAACACTTAACAATCGTAACGGTTAAGGTTAACGTTAGCTTAGATTGAAGATACGATAATCTTACGCGACGGTCGTTCGGAACGGGCGACACTACGGTCGAGCGTTATATGAAGGACGTGCGACTTACCTTTTGCTAAGGACGACGGACGTTTTCTAGGTTCCTGCTGAGACTTTACCTTAATACAATACGTGGCTCATGACGGGCGTCTTTGCATGTCGCAGTCGCACGACGTGATTTTTTGCCCAAACAATAAGTACTCACCCGGTCACAAATACAAAAGAAAGGAGGTCAGTGTGTTGGTTGTTCAAGATGAAGAAGACGAGGCATAAACTATTGAGTTAGAGGAATAGTCGGTGGAGAAAGAGTTTAGGGAGATGCAACAAAGAGTTGAGGTACATTTAAATTCAGTGATTGGTTTCACTAATCCCAAAATGATGAAATTAGTCGGTTCAATCAATGAGCAACAGATTGTAGTGTTGATTGATAGCGGTGCGACCCATAATTTTATCTCAACCACCTTAGTTAAAAAATTGGGTATACCACTGGAAGCTACTGAAAACTATGGGATTACCTTGGGAACTGGGGGTGTTATCACTGGTATAGGGGTTTGTAGGAAGGTGAAACTTTGTCTCCAAGGGGTGGAAATCGTGGAGGAGTTTTTACCCGTTGACTTGGGAAATTCTGATGTAATTCTAGGTGTGCAATGGTTGGAAACACTAGGATCCACCTACACAAACTGGAAAACACAAATAATAAGGTTTAAGGTGGGAAGGATACCTTCACCTTGAAGGGAGATCCATCGTTGGGACAAACTTTGGGGCAATGGAGAGGACGTGGAGGCAAGAAAAATAAGGGATATTGGTGGAATTGGGGGTAATGGCCACAAACGACTCACCACTAAATGAGGTTCCATCGGAGTTAGAAGGGGTGTTGGAGCTGTACCACAGGGTTTTTAATACACCAGAAGGACTCCCACCTGAAAGGGTCGTGAACATCAGATTGTGCTAAAAGAAGGGTGTGGGCCTCTCAATGTTCGACCTTACCGTTACCCTCATTATCAAAAAGAAGGAATCGATAAACTAATCCGAGAAATGTTAGAAGCCGGTGTAATTCGACAAAGCCACAACCCATTCTCCAGCCCGGTATTGTTGGTCAAAAAGAAAGACGGGAGTTGGCGTTTCTGTGTTGACTACATGGCTCTTAACAAATGCACGGTACCAGAAAAATTCCCAATTCCGGTGATAGATGAATTATTGGATGAGTTGTTTGGAGCTTGTGTTTTCTCAAAATTGGATCTCAAGTCCGGTTATCACCAAATCCGGATGAAGGTCGATGATATTGAGAAAACAGCTTTTCGCACACACGAGGGGCATTACGAGTTCCTTGTCATGCCTTTTGGTTTGGCCAATGCTCCAGCTACTTTTCAAGGCCTAATGAATCAGGTATTCAAACCTTATCTTTGAAAATTCGTTTTGGTTTTTTTTGATGATGTTAGTGCTAATATGTCTTCAAGGTTTAAATGTAGAAAGTCAAATGTCAAAGTCATTGTAATAGATTGTCAAACAAAGAGTGGGTCTTGCTAAAAGGGTTTCCGAACTTGAGATGACTTTGAGGACAAAGACTAAAGAAAATGAAGACAAGAAAGATGTTGAGCTCACATGTTTAAGACTTTCCAAGCAGAACTCAGATTTTCAGAAAGTCTTATTTTTAGAGAAAGAAAAGTTGGAAAAGGAAAGAGTTGTCTTTGAAGGTAAAAGGAAAGATTTTGAAGCTGTCAGAGAAAATTTCTGAGCTTCAAAAAGAGTTAGATAAGGAAAGTGAAGAACTTGAAAAGATGAAGAAAGCTGATTTTCAGGCCAGGTGCATTAAAGACGATTTTTCTAAAGAGAGGAAGATATTTCGACAGGAAATTCAGAAACTCACAAAGAATTTGGCGGATTTATCTACAGATATTATGAAAGAGAAGAGGGTTAATTGTGATATTCGGAAGGAGCTCGATTTGATGACAAAGGAAAGAAATGACTTATAAGACAAAGTGAGGTCGTTCAACAAATCCAAAAGCTATTCTGAATGTCCGATTCGATCTTCAAATCTTTTCTACAATCATTCGGTGGATAAGTCTTCCAAATCATTTTCTGATCTTCCTACATACAAGAAGGTAAACATGCAATGGAGAGTAAAAGGTACGTCTCCTAGAACAGAGTTACCAAAAACATCTGTTCCCAAAAAGAACACTAAACTGAAAGCTAATTCTTTTGTTAGACCTGATTCTTTCTATTTCGCAAATCATTTAATCAGATTAGCACAAAAAAATATTTGCTGTTCTTTTTATGGAACTAATGATTTTGTGCATAAAGACTATACTTCTTTTTTGTACGGTACTTATCATTTTCCTTCCTATAGAGCTCCGCTTAACAAGCCAGGACCCAAGACACGTTGGGTACCAAAATCTACTTAATCTGTTTTTGCAGATTTAGAAGCAAAGCGTTGAACTCTCGGAAGAAGATTATTTGTGCCATCAAGGGGGAGTAAAGATAAATGGTTTCTAAACACATCAGTTTAGAACCCGGATTTCAATGTTATTGGCTTTTGAACACATCAGTTCAAAACCCGTGCTTCAACGACTATGGCTTCTGAACAATTCAGTTCAGGACCCGTACTTCAAAGACTAAGACTTCTAAACAAATCAGTTTAGAACTCATACTTCTCAGGTGATATCCTTTAACTGTCATATCTTTAATTCAAGGCTTTTGCAGTAAAAGGTAACATTGCATTATATTTTGTTTCTACTGCTTTGAAAACTTGAATCTTTACAAATTTAATTCAATGAGATGAAATTTTTCAATTTTCATTCAATGAATTAAATGTGTGCTAAAAGATTATTTTACAAGTACTTTGTGTATATTTGAGTTACATTTGTTTCAACTTTCACCTCTGAAATAAATCGAAAGGTCAGCAAAACATGAATGAAATTATGCTGAATGCTCAGAGTTATGTATATTTGGACTTATATGGAATATAATGCTCAAAATCCTAAATGTTCGAATGATAGATGGAAACGAAAATATGGGCGAAGCACTATGTTTTAAAACCAAGTGATTGATATGCATCAAATAAACAATTAAAAATCATTTAAGTTTGAAAGTTTGTGCCTGTGGCCTATCTGGTTTGGGAGATTAAGACCCAAGGGGTGCTCGACACCTAGCCCCTAAGGCCAACTGGTCTGGGATTGGCTGACCCAAATCCTGCTATAGAACCAGATAGAAAGCCATGTTCTACTGGTACAAATGGGTTTAAGATATATCGATGTGGCCTTTCTGATTTGGGAAAGTAAGTTCTAGGGGTGCTTGACACCTAATCCCCTAAGGCCAACTGGTGTGGGAGCGGCTGACCCAAATCCTTCTATAGAATCAGATAGAAAGCCATGTTTAACGGTGTATCTTATTCTTAGTAAACTTTGTGATTAAAAGATGCCAATGAGCACAAAATTAAAAGATGCAAATGTGCACAAAATAAAAGATGCCAATGAGCACAAAAGTAAAAGATGCCAATGTGCACACATCTCTTGAAACTTGGGGAAAATACAAAGTCGCGATAAACCCGTAAATTTGTGAAAATCTTGATTTTGGACAAATAGTGTGAGTAGAGCAAAGTATTCTTATATGTTTTAGAATTGCATATGTTTGATGCTAATCATATTTCGCATGCTAGCTCACCAAATAGATTTAATAAAGGGGTTGAAACTGAACATTTTTAACTTGATATGCAATAATGTCTTGTATTTGAATCCAAACACATGCATTTGATTTCATTTGATTGACAAATCTGTTAAATGTCATTAAGTTGGATTTCTTTTGTAAAGTTTTTCAAATGATCAAATGTTAGTAGTTATAAAATGTTGTTCAATGAATTATTTTTTTTCCTTGTACAAATTTGTTAAAATGTGCGCTAATGAAATTTTATGCATATTTTCAAGGGGAGAAAATCAATTTGCTCTACAATTCTTATTTTTAGGGGGAGCAAGATCTTTCGTTAATGGGGAGATTATTTGTGCTTTACAAGGACTTGACTGAAATTGACAAGAATTTTTGATGCTCATGATACTCATTTTCATCGAAAAAGGGGGAGAAATGTCTACATCAATTTCAAGTCAAAGAATCGATTTCATGACGAGGGGGAGAAATGTCTACATCAATTTCATGATTTGTCTGTTTTATCGTCAAAGGGGAGAAATGTTGAAAGAAGTCTTCGTTTCAAGAAAGGATAGGGGGAGAATTTATTCTTCAAGAGTTTATAAGAAATCGACTGATCATTTAGTGATCTCTTTCTTTTGAACTCGTGCTTTTATGAAGATATCGATACTGAAGTTTGAATTCTTAAGTCAATGAAAAGGGGAGAATTCTTCAAGAGTTTGAGAAAAATTGATTGATCACTTTGTGATCTCTTTTTCTTGAACTTGTGTATAAGGTTCTAATATGCTTTGTGTGAAGATCCATATTCTCCTGTTCGAAGAAAGATTGTCCGTAAATTCTTGTTTGAAGATTTTGTGTGACATGTTGACTTTGACAAGCAATATTTAAGATCAAAGAGCTGAAGTCTTAAAGTTTTGATGATTCAAGAATGCCAAAGACTGCTGTTTTCTTTTTGATTAAACCTTGAATCCAAGGGGGAGATTGTTAGTGCTAATATGTCTTCAACGTTTAAATGTAGAAAGTCAAAGTCATTGTAATAGATTGTCAAAGATAGCTTATTACCTTAGTTTGTATTGAGGTATATATAGCTTTGTTTAATAGAGGGATGACACAACAATGATAGAGAGGAATACGCATAACTCATAACTTGTATCTTTGAGAGCTTATTTAATAGATCTACTTTCTCTCTCTACTCTCTCTCTAGAATTCTTCTCTAATCTTGATAGATCTTGGATTAACAGATGATATCCTAGTCTACAGCAGGGACTTAGTTGAGCATGATAACCATTTGGAGCAAGTATTTCAAGTACTCGAGCAACACCGCCTATTTGCCAACCGTAAAAAGTGCGAATTTGGTCAGCGGCGACTGATTTACTTAGGACACATAGTGTCTGCCTCCGGGGTCGAGATGGAACCGTCAAAAGTACAAACCATGCTCGATTGGCCGACACCCCAAACGGTGACTGAGTTAAGAGGTTTTCTAGGGCTTTCGGGGTAGTATCGAAATTTATCGCGGGATATGGCACTATCGCAGCGCCCCTGACAGACCTATTGTGGAAGAATCAATTTAATTGGAGTGATTTGGCCAACAAGGCTTTTTCAGATCTGAAAACAGCGCTGTCCACTGCCCATGTTCTAATATTACCAAACTTTTCGGAAGAGTTTATAATTGAAACCGATGCGTCTGGATTCGGTTTGGGTGTTGTCCTCATGCAACGGGATAGGCCCATTACGTATTTTAGTCAAGTTCTAGGACTACAAGCGAGGCAAAAGTCTGTATACGAGAAAGAGCTTATGGTGATCGTGCTAGCGGTGCTTAAGTGGAGACCTTATTTATTGGGCATGAAATTTGTTATTCGAACGGATCAACAATCTCTTAAGTTTCTGCTGGAACAGAGTGTCATCGAGCCCGATTACCATAAATGGGTTAGCAAACTCCTTGGATACGATTTCAACATCGTCTACAAGGTGGGTAGTAGCAACCGAGCCGCAGACGCCTTGTCACGTAAGGAGTCTAACATAGAATGTGCGGTCATGGGTGGACCACAATGGCGATAATGGGATATTTTGAGGAAGGAAATCGATGACGACCCGTTTTTGAAGAAGCTAAGAGAGGATATACTCGAACAAACTCAGTCCCATCCGGGTTTTACTTGTCAGCAAGGGTTGTTACTCTATAAAGACAAATTGGTTCTTCCTCGCACGTCCTCTTTAATTCCTTTTCTCCTTGACGAATTTCACAGTTCTCCTGTGGGGGGGGGGGGGGGGTACGCCGGGGAGGACATGACATATCAAAGAGTTGCTTCAGAAGTCTTTTGGATAGGCATGCGAAAGGACATACGTTTGAAGGTGCAAAGTTGTAACGTTTGTCAGCGTAATAAGAACTTAGCAGGCTCTCCAGCGAGATTACTTCAGCCCATTCCATTACCTGATTAGGTGTGGGAGGCTATTACCATGGATTTTGTTGAGGGTTTGCCCAAATCACATGGAGTAGACACTATCCTAGTGGTGGTCGATCGTCTAAGTATGCTCATTTTATCACTCTTAAGCACCCGTTTAATGCCCAATCTGTCGCGGAAGTATTTGTGAAAGAGATTGTCCGGCTACATGGCTTTCCAACTTCACAATTATCACTGATAGAGACAAGATTTTCTTGATCACTTTTTGGAAAGAACTATTTCGGTTGCAAGGGACGACACTTAAGTATAGTACGTCGTATCACCCACAAAAGGATGGCCAAACGGAGGTCGTTAATCGATGCTTAGAACAATATCTGCGATGCATGGCATTGGATAGGCCGAGACAATGGAGCAAGTGGCTCAATTGGGCCGAGTATTCGTACAACACTACGTATCACACTAGCCTTAAATGCACACCTTTTAAGGTATTGTATGGACGCGAGATACCAGATCGTTTACGATACAAGGCCACCACCGCTGTTATGGATTCAGTGGATAAAGGGTTGTTGGAAAGGGATGAGATATTGGCTACAATGAAACTACATTTGCTTCGTACACAACACCGCATGAAACAACTAGCTGATCTGGGGAGGAAAGAAGAGCAATTCACGGTATGTGATCAAGTTTTCCTGAAGCTACAGCCGTGCAGACAGAAGTCCTTGGTCAACCGCTACAACCAGAAATTGTCTGCTAGATTCTATGGGCCATTTCGTATAGTCGAACGAATCGGTGCTGTAGCGTTTAAGCTAGAGCTTCCACCCACGTCCAACATTCATTCGGTTTTTCATGTTTCGCAGTTGCGACGTGCCATCGGTAACTGCGTTTCGTCTCCGGTACTACCAACCCAGCTTACAGACGACATGGAGTTACGTGTGTCACCTGAAGATGTTTTGGATGTTCGACATGCTCGAGATGGGGATCATACCCGACTGGAGGTATTAGTTAAATGGCTTGGTTTGGACGTATTTGAAGCGTCATGGGAAGACTGAGAGGTGATTCAAAATCAATTTCCCAATTTTCACCTTGAGGACAAGGTGAATCTTTTGGGGCGGGGTATTGATCAACCGCCTATTCGATTTACGTATGCTCGACGCAACAACAAGAAATAGTGGGGGAGGGGCAGTATTGTCTCTTTCTATTTTGGGGTATGAATAAAGTAATATTTCCTCATAGCATGTGGGGTGGGGACCACTCTGTGGTTTCTGCTAATTTTTGCTTTTAGCTATCGTGGAGAATGGTGGAAGGGGTCATTCTGTTTTGTTTTTTCATTGGTGTGAACCTTGGGAGAGCCCAGCCTCTCGAACGCTGGTTTTCTTATTGTAATCACAATTTTTGTTAGTAAATCTGATTAAATCGTATGAAGCTATCGATTTGAGCCTTTAAGTACATCATAATAATCACACATACAAAGCATATAGATATACATGAATCTATGTTTTTGGATGTATATAAATAATATAACACTTATAAGGGTTGTTTCAAAAAAGAATGTTAAATATCGTGAAAAGGTAAGAATTGAAGCAATATGGCCAAAGGCCAAAGCTATTTGCACAAATCCAAAAAATGAAGTGCAATATGGCTAAAGGCCAAAGCAAACTTGTTCAACTAAATCAGCAGCCCTTTGACCTATAGCCATCCAAACTTCAACTTCTAAAAGAAAGAAATCAGAAATAATAGCAGCTCCAAAAACAGGAGCTAAGGATTTTGAAAATTAGAGACAACTTTCTTGATCCTATATCCTCCAGAACATAAGCTTTCTAAGAGGATTGATGAACACTTATGAGAAATCTACGAGTGATTACCAAGATTGATATCCACATATAGCTTAAGTGATTGATAAAAGAAAAGCATACAAAACCTTATTTTTATCAAAGTCCTAATAAGATTGAAGAAAATAAATGGCAATGAAATTAGGGGCTCATATTTGTGATTTTAGCTCCAGCAGACTGCATAAGACAAGAACTCTAGTTTAAGTGGAAAGACTTACACCAAGAGCAAGGGCAAACATCTAAGAGATAGTATTTAGCTATCATGTTATTTGTTAAATAACTATTGGCAAACCTTTGATCATCTCACTAAGTAAATCGAGGATTCAAGGTGGATCTGGTGGTTGGGTTTTTGAACAATACTGTAAATCAAACCATACCCTAAATCGAATCCTACGCTGAATGAAAAGAATCATAAACGAAAACATAAAAAGAACTCAAAGAAAAAAATAAATGGAGAAGATACAAGTATAAATCGAACCATACGAGAAGCAGGGGCAGTGACAGTGAAGAAGAGGCGATCCTAGAGACTTCACGGAGATATCTTTTGACAAACGTGACAACGAAGGAGGGGGGTTTACCTCTTCATCTTGGGACCGAGCAAGTAGTAGGTAGAAGGAATTTAGTTTCAGGAAGAAATCACGTTATTAGTACTCCATTTAGAAGAAAGCATGGGTTGTATCTTTGGTATGGGCCTGTTTGAAAATCCTTGCAACAAGAAGTTATATGCTTCCAAGTTGTAATTAAGACAATTTTGAATTTTGTGCATAAGATAGCTGTACATAGTGCATTAAAGATAGTAATTAAGACTTTAAGACTTCTAAACAAGATGGTTTATAAGATAGTATAGATATAGATATAGATATATATTGATCGTTACGTCATTTACGAAATAATCTAACACACACGACTTTTGTTGGTGAATTTTATTCCATGTCGTTTTATGGTTAAAAGAGAGAATTTTGGAGTTTGATGTCGTTTAAAATTTCTTTTTGAAGTTTCGTACGAACATTTTGTTGCACACTATTTTAATGTAGAAAATTACTTTACGTGCATGGCATAAATAAATCCATGCTACGACCATAGCGGTTCATTTTAAAATGTTGCTGAGCATGCTTATGCGTTTCGTTAGTAACTTGAATTGTGATGTAATAGTTTTCAAAATGATTTTTCATATATGGAACGAGTGTGTCCATTTTTGCACGACCACTGGGTACGTGATACTAGATTTTTAATTGTTATAAAAATATTCGTGTTGAAAGATCATATGAAAATTTTGATTAGCATATTTGTTGAGTCTTTCACTTGAAACCTTGAACTCATTAGGACCTTGGAAGGTTAAACAACCCCGGTTAAGGGTGGGGGTGTGCAAAACCTTGACAGTGGAATGTTGGATTTTCCATCGCATGATAGTACCGTAAGTCGGGTAGGATCGCTTGCAAGTCGGTGTACTTTTGGTGACTGAAGAGTAGGGATCACTGTATCTCCTGTTAATGCTTATGGTAACCATCCTTTTCGACTGCTTTGTTGGTCCCAAAAGGTTTTATACAAGTAATAGTTTGTAGAAGGGGGGTTGAATACAAACCCACACAATTTTGGTTTTCTAAAAAGTTTATTGATAAATCAAACACAATTTACAGTTTGTTGCGGAATAAGATTAAGTAGAACCTAATCTAAAAAAACTTTATAATCACTAAGAGTTCGTGCACAAGAAATAGAGAGAAAAAGAGATATAGAAAAATAAAGATATTTTTCTATGGCACTAAGAAGTTCAGGGAGAGACCACCTTCAAACTGAAGGGGCATTTGATAATGTAATGATCAATCAAGATAGAGAGAGTTTCTAGAGAGAGAAAGAAGTTACTGTGTATATCTCTCAATATGGGCAAAAGTTCTTACAAAGTAAACAAGCAAGGGTATTTATACCCTAGACAAATTCAAAGTCAAACTAAAAGCTAACTACAAGCTTAACATAAATAACACCTTGATTACAACAAACTAGCATTAACAATCTCCCCCTTTGTAATCAAGAGCGCTCAAATCTTCTGTGCTGTCGGTTCTTGCCGATCAGAATCTCTAAGCGTCTTAAAGTTCTTCTGAAGTTCAATCTTTCATCAATCGTCTCTATTACCCTATTCAAGAGTCTGATCTCTGGACTATCAATCTGGTATCTTCGCCTGGTCTCCAAGAAAGTCTTCATCACTTCCTTCAGCTTGTTGTCAACTTGAAGTCTGATCACCTTCAAGGTACCGTCAGAATATTTTCCAATTTCATTGAATCTAAGAAACAGATGAACTCTTGCTTGATTCCGATACACGATACCATAAGGATCTTCAAGAATAGTATAAAGAGGATAGTCGTTTATGTTGGGTAGATCTCGATCTGGACGAGTAACATTCACAACTGGCTGAAAGCTTTCAATGGCGAGCTGAAAGTCAAAACATCTATAAAATCTGACTTGTCGCCGAATGAATCTTTTAACTGCTTCCAACGCCCTGAGGATATCATCATTACGAATCGTCATATCACGAAACTGATGATAGATTACCTCGAAGTCGTCGATAGAGAGATCGTTGAAATCAGCTTCAGAAAATTGATATCTTTGGCAGTCTCGACGTTCCACATAGAAAATAGGATACCAAATTCTGACAAACGAAGCTATCTCCACTTTTAATACTATCACGATACCGTGCTTTGAATGAACAAGAAATTTACCTTGACGGTTACACTTGATGAACATGAGATATTCATATTGATACCAGCTTTGTTCCTTCTCGACCCCCAGAATGGCATAGATATTAACTCTTCTCCTTTTCTTGACAAAGAAATTTCGTTCAGTATCTTCAAGAAAGGCTAACCTCATTCTGGTGATGCGATAATTTTCTTCAAGCCTTTATAGACGTTGCAGTCTGTCTAATGCAGGACCTGGCTGAAGAACACTTGGAGGAACACCAGCAAATTCAGGAATCTCTTGATTAGCTCTAGACGACTCAGCCTGTTCATATGTACTTACCGGAGCTGTGGTAGTCGGAGCTTGAGTAATAGGAACAACTGGAGGAACTATTTGTGCAGGAACTTCAGGAACAGGAACATCTGAATAAGATGAATGTGCTACCGGAGACTGAGAATTTACATTTTCCTTAAGATCTCCGTATAACATATTCACTACATCTAAGTCCTTTTCATCAAGATCGACTTCAACTTCAGTGTCTGAAATAACGATGATGTCATCTTGATCTTCTTCTTTGATTTTCCAGAACTTGTCAAACTTTGTCTGGTCATCGTCATCAGAATCTATATCAATATAATTTGAAAAGAAGTTGCGCATATTTTCAAATTCCTCAGATTCATGCACTTGAGAAGATTCCGGAGCTTCCATAGTGATTGGTGCAGTATCTGGGTTCACATAAACAACTAACTGTAAGTTATTGACGTTCTCAGGCTCTATATAATTAATCTCTGACGCCATAGCCGAGAAGTCAACTTCATCAAGTAGATCATCAACAATAAACTCTAGATGCGCTTCTTTGAATCTTTCATCTTCAATTCTATCAACATCAATTTGTTCTTCAACACTCATATCAACAGCAGCATCAGTAACTTCAGTATTCATCACAGTATCAATCATAGAATCAATCACAGATTCAACTGCTTCAGTTCTTTGTTCTCCTTGTCTTTCCACAACAACATTCTCTTTAGCTGCAGTTTCAGTTTGAACAACCTCTTCGACTCTTTGTCTCTTAGAACTCTCCCCCTCATGGCCTTGATGATCCGGATCATCTTGGTCATATTGTCGTTTGAGAGACGAATGAGCAGCAGTTTGACAGGTCTCCTCGTGTCTAGCTACACGATCAGATAATGAAGATAAAGCTTCTGTCATAAGAGAAATACCTGACTGTATAGCTGAAAGACTGTTCTGGACTACAGAAGTAAACATATGAAACTCAGTAGCTAGAGATGATACACAAGCTTCAAGTATAGAATTATTCGAGGTAGAAGAAGACGGAGGCGGATTTGGATGAAAGTTCCTCAGTAATGTCATCAAATCTTTATCCTGAAGTTCTGGTGGAGAAATAGATAGAAGTCGAGCATAGAAAGTATCAGAAAGTACTGTCAAAGGAATATCTTCTAAGTTCAGAGAAGAAAACGGAGGATCTTGTGAAGTAGTTTGAATTCTCGGAGAAGATTGAGGTTGAGTCGACGGAATCTCAGATGAAGATCGGACTTGAGACAAATGAACCGAAGGCGGAGGCCGAATAACCGGACGAACCGACGGTTGAGAAGACGGCTCACGAATAATAACCCCGGTCGGACGTCTAAACGGGACCTCAAGAGGAATACTTGGAATCTCTGAGAATAAACCCTTACCTTTCAATAACGCCTTGGTCTTATTGATCTGATCTTCCTTCTCCCTTTCCATCCGTTGTTGCATTTGCCGAATAATCTCTACACCAGATATCATATTTTGTTGACCCCCAATAGTATTCTCCGCTTCCTGAACATTAACATTCGGAGATTCCACTGATTCCCTTGTAGCTCGAAGATCTAACTCATCCACTTCAATAGCTCCCACATTCGGATTGATCGGAACTGTTTCTGAAGTTTCAACAGTGTTAGCTTCTGAACCAGTTTCAACAGCAACATGTTCACGGAATGATGATTCCCCAAAATCCATGTCATCACCCCCATTACTATCATCATTATCATCATCATCATCATCACTATCATCAGCTGGATCTGCTTCATCATCTTTAGTTCCCTCAGACTTACTAGATTCAGCATGTGCTTCTTCATTCGGATGTTCTTCTTCTTCTTGTACATTTGCACCTTGAACATCTCGAGGCTGGAGCTCAATTCCATGTTCTTCACAATAAGTAGCCACTGCTTCATCTTCAGGATCAGCATATTTTTGAATCAAAGCTGGAGGAATAGGCATGTAGTTATCAAACGTCTGCTTTTGCCTATTGATGTAATTCATCTGATAATCTGGTACAGTCGGCCAGTTGTGTCTACGCGGAATATCCTTGTTGCTTCTTAACATGCTCCACACAATTAATTCTATAAACCGAATGCAAGGCAAGAAGCTCCGAACCTTATTAGTCTCCTTCGAATGAACAATCTCACTGAGTTCGGTCCAGAAGATCAAGGCATAGTCAACATGTAGATCATAAATGACAGGATGAAATAACCGGAGAAAATGCAGACTAGCATTATCCGTTCCTGTATGCTTGGCCGTCAAACATCTGATAAGTACTGAGAATAGAGCATACCACCGAGGAGGAAGTCGGTTCTTCTTGAAGTCACTAACTTTCTATAATGGCCCGACATATCCTAGAGCTCTAATGCCAGCTAATACATCTTCTTCCGAAGGATAATCTTCAAACTGTGTAAGAGCCGGTCTGGAAGTAGCTTCTGGAAGACGTAAGATCAAACGAAGACGGGCATAATCCATAAACGTCTCGTACTGATCTATTTCTAAAGTAAACCTCGGTGGCGTGACATTCTCTATCTTTTGAATGGTATCCCATGCCTGTTGAACATATACCTCTGGAACATCACATCTGGCACATAACGCGTAGCTAAGCGGATGTCCACGAAGTATCGAGCGAATGATCGGATGAATCTGAATCCGGTCAAGATCAACAAAATGATTGTTGGACAGATACTGAATATACTGACCACGAGGGAATACATCGTTTGGAGTACTACGCCGTGCAGATAAATCATCCTCTGATGATATGTGTGATGGAAGCGGATGATCTATAGAAGCATGATCCGAAGGGTCGTTTTGTCCTTCCTGAACTTCGTGTTGTTGTTCATCATCTGAAGCCATTGAACTGAAGGAAGCAGTACATATAAGATGGAAACAATCAGTAAGAAACAGTGTAAAACAAAGTAATAAAACTATATTGGAAACTGAAAAACAAAAGAAACAAAAACTAAAAAAATTTGAAAAACAGAAAAATTTTCTAAGTGTCAAAATTCGCAAGCCACTTTTGCGAGAAGTAGGAAAAATCGCAAGCCACTGTTACGATTTCTGAGAAAGTCGCAATCAACTAATGCGAGAAGTGAGAAACTCACAAGCAACAGTTGCGATTTTTGAACTTAGAAATTTTTTTAAAAGAAAATCGCAATAGACACTTGCGAAAAGCTTGAAATTCGCAACAAGCGGTTGCGAAAAGTGATGAAATTCGCAAGCGACGGTTGCGAATTTCTCACTTACCCAGACTTTGAATCTTGCGAAAAGTTCAATTTTGGACAAAATTCAAAAATTAACCTAATCTAATCTATTTAAATGAGTCGAAATGTGATATTCTCTACATTTACGCATGAATCTATTATTATGAAGCACTTATTAACCTCTAATTTGAAACAAACCCTATCAAAACGAAAAAAATGACTATACGAACAGTCGCAAGATCAGAATACAAAATGTAATGGATGAAATTAAACCAAAAATTGAATTCGAAATGATACTCAATCAACTAAAGAGGGTTTGAAATCTTACCTGATTTGATGAACACAGTGATTCACACTCAAAGATTGTATTTCAGATGAAGAAATCGCAAGGAAGTTCTATCAGAGGAAAACCGGGAAGAGGTAAGGTCAAAATAGGTCAAACTCCTTATTTAAACCCTTTTAAAAAAATTCATTTTAAATTCCTTTCTCTCCCCCTACACAAATGCATTTGGAAATACTTTAAAAAGGACTTCAGAAACACATACCTGAGCAATTTTATCTGATTTGAAATTTATGCACAGTCAGATAAGATTCAGTCACCTGAAATTTCTCCCCCTCAAATTAAGAACATATGAATTTGTTTTCTTCAAAATGAAAAACCATTAAATCACTCCCCCTCAAAAATTGCTTGGCTTTTTAAAATTTACTCCCCCTCAAAAATTGCACTAACTTCACACATGACAGTAAAGCACTTCATATAAAAGAATCAGTAATGGAAATTGGAATGCAATAAATTATATAACATATCTACTGACTATAGAATGTTTGAACACTTAACAAATAAAATTCAATTCCGTGAAATTAATCATGTTTTTCAATATAGATGAACTCAAATGCATGCTTTCAGATTTAAAACCAAGTCATGCTTGCATACCAAGTTATGATATGTTCAGTTTCAAACCCCTTAGAAAATCTATTTGGTGCATTGACATGTGAAATAAGATTAGCTGCAAGTAAATGTATTGCTAAGACCCAAAAGAAATACTTTGCTCTTACTCACACTATTTGCTCAAAATGAAGATTTTCACAAATTTATAGGTTTATCGTGACTTTGTATTTTCCCCAAGTTTCAAGAGATGTGTGCTCATTGGCATC
Organism: Saussurea involucrata; assembly: GCA_033807775.1. NCBI lineage: Eukaryota > Viridiplantae > Streptophyta > Magnoliopsida > Asterales > Asteraceae > Saussurea > Saussurea involucrata. Next base: position 47,231 of record JAWVWS010000373.1, read on the forward strand.
TTTTAATTTTGTGCACATTGGCATCTTTTGTTATTGTGCGCATTGGCATCTTTTGAATTTGTGCACATTGGCATCTTTTAACCAAGAAGTTTAGTAAGAATAAGATACATCGTTAAACATGACTTTCTATCTGGTTCTATAGCAGGATTTGGGTTAGCCGCTCCCAGACCAGTTGGCCTTAGGGGACTAGATGTCAAGCATCCCTTAGAACTTACTTTCCCAAACCAGAAAGGCCACATCGATTTATCTTAAACCCATTTGTACCAGTAGAACATGGCTTTCTATCTGGTTCTATAGAAGGATTTGGGTCAGCCAATCCCAGACCAGTTGGCCTTAGGGGCTAGGTGTCGAGCACCCCTTAGGACTTAATCTCCCAAACCAGATAGGCCACAGGCACAAACTTTCAAACTAAATGATTTTTCATTGTTTATATTAATTCATCTCAATCACTTGGTTCTAATATATAGTGCTTCACCCATATTTTCGTTTCCATCTATCAATTTAAACATATAGGCTTTGTGAGCAGTGTATTCTTTATAAGTCTAGATTTACACAAATTTGCGCTTTTATCAAAATTTCAAGCATGTGTCACTGACCTTTCGATTTATCGTAGAAGCGAAAAATGAAGCAAATATAACTCAAAGTATCACAAGACTACTTGAATAAAAATCCTTGACACACAATTTTATTCACTGAAATGAAAATAGAAATATTTTCACTTCATTGAATTAAATTTGTGAAGGTTCAAACTTTCAATTTCAACATGCCGAGTTTTGATAAAAAAAAGTTAAAACGCTTTTCATCCAAAGCCTTGGTGAAAATATCGGCAAGTTGATATTCAGTAGGTACGAGATATAATTCGATTGTACCTTTCTCCACATGATCTTTTATGAAGTGGTATCGCATGTCAATGTGCTTAGTCTTGGTGTGCTGAACCGGGTTAACTGAGATGGCTATCGCGGACTTGCTATCACAATATATTGGAATTTTCTTGTATATCAAACCGTAGTCCTGTAACTGCGTCTTCATCCATAAGACTTGAGAACAGCAAATGGCCGCGGCTACATACTCCGCTTCGGCCGTTGATATAGACACACAGTTTTGTTTCTTTGAAGCCCAACTGATAAGTCTATCTCCAAGAAACTGGATATGACCTGATGTACTCTTCCGGTCCTGTTTATTTCCACCATAATCTGCATTAGAATAAGCAGTTAGACTATAGTCAGAACTCTTAGGATACCATAAGCCTAAGTACGGAGTTCCTTTCAAATATCTAAAAATCCTATTTACTGCCATTCGATGAGATTCCTTCGGTTTGGCCTGAAAACGAGCACACAGACACGTAGCAAACATTATGTCTGGCCTACTGGCTGTAAGATACATCAGTGATCCGATCATTCCTCTATATGTGCGAACATCAACATCTTTACCGTATGGATCTGGACCAATCTGTGAACCATGTGCCATCGGTGTTCTCATTGTAGAGCACTTGTCCATCTTGAACTTCTTCAGAATGTCAAAAATATATTTTGACTGATTGATGAAGATCCCATCCGGTAACTGCTTTACTTGAAGTCCGAGGAAGAAATTGATTTCTCCCATCATGCTCATTTTGAACCTAGAGGCCATTAGATCTGAAAACCAATTAGTTAAAGAATTATTAGTAGCGCCAAATATAATGTCATCCACATATATCTGTACTAAGCAAATATCAAGATCTTGACGAAAGATAAATAAAGTAGTGTCGATGGCTCCCTTGACGAATCCGTTTCATAACAAGAAAGTAGACAACTCGTCATACCACGCCCGTGGTGCTTGCTTCAGCCCATACAATGCCTTATCTAAAATGTATACATAATCAGACTTAGTCGGATCGACAAACCCCTCAGGTTGAGAAAAGTAGACTTCTTCTTTGAGTGCTCCATATAAAAAGGATGTCTTGACGTCCATCTGATAAACTGTAAAATTCCGATAAGCAGCAAAGGCAAGAAACATCCTGATAGCTTCTAATCTAGCTACTGGCGCATATGTCTCGTCGTAGTCTATCCCTTCTTGTTATCTATATCCTTTAGCAACCAAACGAGCCTTGTTTCGCACTATAATACCATCTTTGTCTTTCTTGTTCTTGAATATCCACTTTGTGCCTATAATGCTCTTTCCTTTTGGTTTTGGCACGAGTCTCCACAACTTTAATGCCTCGAATTGATTAAGTTCTTCTTGCATGGCGATAACCCAATCCGGATCCTGTAATGCTTCAGATACCTTCGATGGTTCTATATTACTCAAGAAACACGCAAATAAGCACTCATTCGGAGTCACGGAATTGGATCTAGTGGACACACCAGCCGATGGATCTCCAATAATCTGATGAATTGGATGTGCTTTCGTCCATTTAGCCATGTGTGGGAGAGGATCAACAGTTTCTTGAATACTTTCTAAAATCTGAGGTGGAGGATCAGGCATGTCTCCTTCAGAAGAAGAAATTTGAACGACTTCAGGTATCGGAGGAGATAATTCAACTAAACTGTCTGAATCTGAAACCTCGACTGACGGTTGAACAACAAATGTGTTTGGAATAACTTCTTCGATTGGTTGAACAACTTCAGTTTCTTCTTCGTGAATCAGTGGTGACGGAATGTCTTCATTTGTCACCGGTTCTTCAAACTCAGATACTCCTTGTGGTGCAACAGTAACCACAATATCTTCCTCAGAATTAGGTGCCTCTTGTTCAGGAGAAATAGGAACCACATCTTTATTCGAGTGAGTAGCAGCGGAAGTAGAAGTAGATGTGTTCACATTTTCTTGATTTGACAGATTAGAAACAACATTCGTGTTAGTTGTAAGCACATCATCATAGAATTTTTCAAATAATAAATCAAGATCAGTAAGATTATTAGAGTTAGAAATTTGATCCTGATTTGGCATTTGAAGAACAGGTTCTGAATTGATTCTTTCAGAAGCTAATATCCCTGTAAGATCGGGTTCCGGTCCTGTTTGGCCGGAAGCCATCCCTTCAGTCTCATCGAATTTGACATTAACGCTTTCGATCACTTTTCTTGTCGTAGTAAGGAACACTAGATAGGCCGCAGAATTTGATGAATAACCCAGAAAGATTCCCTCATCGGCTTTAGGACTAAACTTGTTCAGATTTGCTCGATCATTCAAAACATAACACTTACACCCAAAAGCATGAAAATATTTGACATTCGGCTTAATTCCCTTCATAACTTCATATGGTGTCTTGTTGAAGCGTCGATGAATGATTGACCGATTTTGAGTATGACAAGCCGTGGAAACTGCTTCAGCCCAATGAGAAAGAGGAAGACCCGAATAAGCAAGCATGGTTTTAGCCGATTCCACTAACGTTCTGTTTCTTCTCTCCACAATTCCATTTTTCTGAGGAGTCCTTGCGGCAGAGAATTGTTGAGAAATACCATTTTCGTCATAGAATGCTTGAAGAATGCTATTCTTGAATTCCGTGCCGTTGTCAGAACGGACAACCTTTACCGCTTTTTGCTTATTGGTTTGAATGACCTTGATGAGGTTGATGAGGATCTCCGGAGTTTCGCCTTTCGATTTCAGAAACTTCACCCACGTGTATCGCGAATAATCATCAACCACCACCAAGACGTAACGTTTCTTCCCAATGCTCCTTGTCTTCATCGGCCCACATAAATCAACATGAAGTATGTCAAGTATGTCCTTTGTACAAAAATATGGGTTTGGCTTGTGAGAAGCTTTCTTCATCTTTCCTTTTTCACAATCTGGACACAAGTGATCCTTTTGAAACTTTAGATTTGGAAGACCTCGTACCATCTCACCGTTTGCTAACTTGTCCATGTACCGGAAGTTGAGATGAGCAAGTCGTCGGTGCCAAAGCCAACTTTGATAAACCGTTGCTTTCGTAAGAAGACAAATATATGACGGGGAATTCACCTTTGAGAGATCAATAGTATATAGATTGGATCTACGCTTTCCAACAAGTAATTCTTTGCCAACGTCGTTCTTAACAGCAACTCTCTTGGTCTTGAAGCTCACCTCCAAATTTTTATCACAAAATTGACCAATACTGAAAAGATTGTACTTTAGCCCTTCAACATAATTCACCCTCTTCACAGTAATGTTTCCTTATACGACGTCTCCGTATCCAAGAATAGATGAAGTCTCGCAGTTGCCAAATTTGACTCTTCCACATGCCTTTTCCTTAAAATTAGTTAACAAAGATCTATTGCCAGTCATGTGTTTGGTGCATCCCGAATCAAGATACCACAAACGACTTGGCTGCAAGTTAGTACATCAAACAGATTTAGGTACCCATATTGATTTGGGTGCCTTCTTGTTAGTCCTTTTCTTTTTAGATCCTTTGTTGTAATAATCAGCATGGGAATTATATAAATTAACATTTTCAAAATTAATGTCGTTTGATGAAAAGCTGCCACCAGAATGACAACACGTTGAGCAACACAATCCAACATTTGCAATTTGAACCATTTGCTTTATTGAATATCTAAGAGGATCATTACAATCTTTATTTTGACAAGCAAATGAGTTCTTATCACCAACATCAAAATCTATGTCACTACTATCCGACGTTGACGATTCCGGTGGAGAGCTTTTAACCACCCAAACTTGCTTTCGCCGCTTATTCAAAGCCCTATCTGAAAAACAAGAAGTAGAAGAATCAGAAACATTTTCAGAAATAGGAGTTTGAATCTTTGACCTTTTCTTTGACCTTCTTCTTTTACGACGTTTGATTTTATTAATATTTGAGTTTATCGTAAAAGAGTCATCAATTTTCTCCGATGAGATTACAGATTCAGAAGAAAAAATTTTATTTAAGAAATCAGTCTTTGAAACAGTTTCATCTTCTTTTCCTTCGGAGTTATTTTCTTTCACATTTTTAGATTTATCATACTCAGATTCAGTTTCAATATTAGAAGAAGAAAAGTTTTGTTTTTGATCAACATCCATTTTATCATCTTTAGAAGCTGCTTGTATATTGCTTTTCTCTAAACTTTCTAACTTAGATTCAAGATCAACGATTTTATTTTCAAGACTAACGATTTTAGCTTCTAATACTAAAGGAGGAATATATCTTTTAGTATCATACAATACTTCGGATTTATTCTCCTTATTAGTATTATTAGCATATATATCAAAATAATCGTTTGATAAAGAATCTTTGTTAGAATTTTTAGACTTATTGATGTACTTTGCATTTTCACTAGAATAAACAAAAGGAAGTTGCATTTTAGTGGTAAATTTCCTTTTCTCTTCTTCTAATTTTGAAATTTCCTCTTCATTTGTCCAATTAATCTTAAATTGAGGAGCATATCTACCAAGATGTAACAAAACAAAATCATATAAAGTAGGGACTTCCGTTTTAGCCTCATCTAAAAAATGTGGATTTTCAAATCCAAGTCCCCATTTCTCCTTTATAGAAGTATAACTCCTTGGTTTATTTAAGTAAACTGTTTGTTCCGATTGCCCTCTTACATATAATTTTTCTTCTAATTTTGTAATTTTATCAGAAAAAGTATTTTTCATTTCAGTCATTATCTTCAAAGATTCAAGACACGATTTGTTTGTTTCTTCTAATTCTTCTATCTTCTTTTGCATTTTACCTTTTGTGTCAACCAAAATCATCTTTTCATCTTGAATATTTATTTTAAGCGTATTGATTAATTTTGATTGAACATCATTTAAGTCTTTTTCCGAAAGAAGTTTTGAACAAAGCAAGCGAATAGCATTTACGACATTATTCATTTGAGAAAGCAAGAAATCGTAGTCAAATTGAGAAGGTACCTCAGATTCATCCGTAGTGCTATCATCATCCTCCTTCTCCTCATCACTTGCATCGTCACCAATAAAGCAATATTCTTCCTTCTCATCATCATCCGAAAAATCAAGGAAATACTCTTCTTCAACTAAGAGAATTTGTCCATTTTCCTTCTTTTCAGCCAACTCGAGTTTCTTCTTGTAGTAAGAAGAGTCACGAACCACCTTCACACGACAATCTTTAGCAATATGACCCACTTTCCCGCATTTGAAACATGTAGTCACAACTTTCTTATCATCCTCTTTCTTTACTTCAAACTTCTTTGGGACATCAACCTTTGGCACATAGTTAGAACTTTCATTGTTCACCTTTCTTGATCCAGAAGTAAACCTTAAGTTGTTGTTTCCCGAACGATACTTTCTCTGAAAGTGTTGTGTCAACAGAATCATTGCTTTCTCCAAATCTTCTCCATCATCATTAACCGAACCATCAAATGCACTTTCCATGAGTGATTTCTCCGCAAGTTGCTTGGTTAATAAAGCAATTGGATCTTCCATCTTGCCTTTAGCCTTTTTATCCATTTTAGCCTTTTTAGCTTTTACCATATCTTCATCCGTCATCAATATCTCAAACAGCTCTTGAATTTGCATCGTTGAAATCCTAACATCATTCCTCATCTTATGGCAAGATTTTTCCCATTCCGGTTGCAAAGCGTTCAAAAATTTCAAATTTGCTTCCAATTCCGTTTTGACCACTTTGATCTTGTACAAATCATTGATTACCGCCCAAAATCTATCAAACACACTTTTCAATGATTCATTTTCCTTTGCCTTGAATCCATCAAAGTTGTTCATGAAACGTGTTTGACGAAGTTGTGTTGCCACTGCCGAGCCAAGCATAATCTTTTCTAGTTGAGCCCATATCATGGTAATATTGTTTTTATAACAATCTATGCGGTTATAGATGTGGTTCGGAAGAGCTTGTATGAGAAAAGACTTGGCTTCTCTATCTCCATGTGAACGCAAATTTTCTTCCGGTGTATAATCCTCAACTTTCTTTAACTCTTTATATGCCGGAGTATTAGCTGTAGCGGGTATCTCAACGTATGGTTTCACAAATGGTCCTTCCATCAATGATCGCATAATGTTTGCACCATTGTTTTGCGATTCCACAAAATTTATGAAACGATCTTGCCATTGTGAGAATTCGTCTTCATTTATTAGCACCGGAGGACGAACATTCGAACCCAATGACATCATAATATCGTTTTTGAATATATTGTCTTGATATGCCATCGTGGAACAGTAGATAACAGATGAGAACTGATCAGGTCTGAAAACAAACAGTAGGTCTGATTGGAAAAAGTAGCCAAAAACTGACTAAGTATCAAAATTCGCAAGCAATGGTTGCGAATTGCTCAAAAATCGCAAGTCACTAAATTCGCAAACTATGAAAATCGCAAGCAACGGTTGCGAATAGTATAGAATTCGTAAGCTTGGGTTGCGAAAAATAGACTTGGGCAGAATGTGTGAATCTGGAGAAAATCGTAAGCAACTGACAATTAGCTTTTCGCAAAAGGCAATTGCGAAATACTAGAAAATTCGCAAAAGGCAGATGCGAGAAATGGACTTGATCGCTGATGAAACACAAAGCACTATGAACCTTGCGAGTTTTGGATGAAACTTGCGAAAAGTGGGATGAATCTTGCGAGAAATTCAGATCTTGCGAATTTCTCCTAAAAACACCAGAAATCACTGAATTCCTCAAAATATCTTAATCCAAACTTTGCAGATCTGGTCGAAATCTCAATTCAAGCACTTCTTCTTCAGATATCAACCTCTGAAAACCTCTGAATCACAAAATAGAAGATCGAACAGTAACTTTTCTTCGAACAGCACCAAAAACTTGAAAATCGTGAAATTAAACCTCAAATCGGCCAAATTAGTTCTCGATTCTTGAAGAACAAATGATCTAATCAGTTACACGAATCCAGAGAACCAAATTTCCAGCCGAAATTGATAAAGAACAGAAAAATTGGATCAAATTTCAAGAAAATGAGATTTTCTTGATAAAATCAAGAAAATTGATCGAATTTTCTTGAAGAATTAGTCAAATCATTTTGTTTGATCACTGAAACAATCTCTAAATCTCGATTCCTGCTCTGATACCAATTGATAATGTAATGATCAATCAAGATAGAGAGAGTTTCTAGAGAGAGAAAGTAGTTACTGTGTATATCTCTCAATATGGGCAAAAGTTCTTACAAAGTAAACAAGCAAAGGTATTTATACCCTAGACAAATTCAAAGTCAAACTAAAAGCTAATTACAAGTTTAACATAAATAACACCTTGATTACAACAAACTAGCATTAACAGCATTCCTCCTATTTATACCTGATGCATTAAATGCATGACAGGAGGAATTTACACGTGTCAGTATCAAATTGGGTGCATGCTTTCTAACTTTTTGCAAGACATGATTTGGACCTCATGGTGAACAGTGTAGTGGTAGAGTGGTTGTACGATTCTAGACAAAGGCATGTCCCATCTGACAAATCGTACGGAGTTGTGAAAGTTGATAAGACAAACATTTCTTGAAGTAGAAGCTTCATGATCAGCGATCGCTGAGTTAATCTTACATCAGTGAATACCAGATGTAAGTCAGCTATCGCTGAAGTCTTCTTCTTGAAACGTCGCGTGTGTGGACTTGTCGTGGTTTCACTAATGTCCGCATCAGATCATTAGTAGATTCATCACTTGTTCATCAGATTCATCTTCGATGTCAGCGATGAACTATTTGTCGCGAAACTTGTCTTCATAGATTACAAACAACATTGCTTACAATTGAAATTATCAGTGATCATCAGTGATAAGTGAACAGGCTCAGGCTAGCACTGATGTTTATTTATCGCTGAGGAATACTATGAAGAACAATAAATACTATCAGTGATGCTAAACAGACTCAGTATGTTTATCACTGATGGCAAAACATTAATACATACATATGTCATTTGTATTTTTCACTAAGTAATTCTAAGGGTAATCATCAAATCACTGAGAGAGTTTGGATGAACAATCTCCCCCTATTTGATGATGACAAAACAACAAAAGAAATTTGCTAAGTATGAAAAACATAAGGATAAATGTGACTCATAGATGCATGTCCCATGTACTGTTCTCAGGGATGTTTTTAGTACTAGGTGGAGTAAAGTAATTTCACTTAATAATTCATTAACTTCATAAAAATATTACAAGGGAAGTTGAAAAACACAAGTACAAGTGAAGGTTTAAATATTACAAGTACTAAAGTAACTACTGATAAATACAAGAGAAGAATACAAAAGAGATCTATTAGCTATTGAGGTTCGTCTTTGAAGAGCATTTCATAAAAGGAGTCAGTCTCTGGGATCATCCAATAAGGAGCTACTTCACCCTGTTCCCTTCTGAGTTTAGCTTCATTCAGCACATAGGTTTTGAAGAAGAGGCCTGGTGTTGATTTGTTTCACCAGTAGACGAGATCTCTGAGTTGGTTGACACGACAAATGGGAAGCTCGGATAATCTTTGCAAGCACAAGAAACCATTCCAGTCTAGAAAGATTATACCGGAGAGATCACTAATCACTTGAGCAAGTATGAAGGGTCCACCTGGTGGCAGTGATAAATTTAAGGCAGAGAGATCATAAGGAGGTCCGAGCACTGGTTCTCTGGAGAATTCTATGCCAGTTTTGTTTTTGATAGCAGGCCCATTAGAGGAAGAGGGTTGCTTTCTTTTTGCAGGAGCAGGTCTTCGGTTTTGAAGAAGCGCTGGAGGAGGAGGCCAGTCCATCATGGATATGATTTTGTTGATCATTGCGTTCAAGAATTTCTAGACATGCGACATGAACTTTAACTTAGACTTCTGAATGACACTCCTGACTTCAATCCATTCATCAAACCCGAATAGCTCAATCTTCGACATGAAGAATCCCTGTGATTCCCCATTCTCCCTGATGGTTGTAACTTCCACTGTAATAACCCAGTTTAGAAGTAAATAAAATTAAATAAATTAAGTTAAGTGGCTAAAGAGTGAAACAGTAAAGTTTAGTGCTCAAGTGGTTTTGATATAAATAGAAGATGAAACCCTAATAGCCTTGATTGGATTCAGAATACTGTGTGCGGCTGAAGGTGCGTTCAAGGTGAACATGGGAATTGGGAGCTTCTTGCAAGGTTCATCCAGGAATCAAGGATTCGAGATTATAGTGTGTGTAGTAATACTCTTCTTCAAGGTAACAATCTCTTCCTTGAAATGTGTATGTTTCCATTAATTTCTATGGAATCTCTCCATTATCTGGAATGTGAGACTTTGAGACAGGAGTAGAATCTTGGGGTGAAATCAATTGATTTCTTGTTGATAAAGGGTTTAATTACTTTTCTTATGTTTCAAGTATTTATCGGATTCTGTTGTCCTAGCGTAGAAACCCAGTTCTGTATAGGATTTGGGAAATCGTGGTCGATCGATCAAAATGTTTTATGATCCGGAGTCCGGACTTGGCTTGGTCCAGAAGTCATCGGAATCCGGAAGGTATCCGAAAACTGGAACCTTGTCCGGAAGGCATCGGATCCGGAACGTACCCACAATCCGGGACTTAGTCCGGAATGTGTGCGGAAGTGGGAATCCCGGAATCCGGATCGGATCCGGGAAAATAGATCCGGAAGCGGGGATGGGTCTATGATCCGGTATTTGAGGGTATAAGAGTTTAGTCTCTAAGAATTTGCTAGTGACTCGCCCTTTCGCGTGTGTCGAGTGTCGTTGTAGGTGCAGTTAGAGGGTAGCGGTATCAAGTAAGGACAACTAGCGTGGACATTAGGTGAGTACTTTTAACCGAAGACTTTCATCAAGTGTGTACGTACGCATATCCTTGTTTAAAATTGTATGCTTTACTTGATGTTATTAAACATGCTATTGGTGTGATTTATTAAGGTGTGATTTATAAATGTGTGATTACCTAAGGGTGGGCATACGATGGCTTATGGTGTGAATATGGGGGTCTGTGTCCTATAATGTGTGATATAGATGTATATATGAATTTGTTTCATATAAATCTGTAAGGGCGGGTGTGTGCCCTAACACGCTGTCACGGGTGTGTGTGACCAAAGCTTGGGCCATCGGCATGCGCCAAGTATGGGTGTGTTTTATTTATAAATGTGTGACGTATATTTCTTGTATATAAATTATTGAATTTTGCTAATTGCGCGTGGGAACGTTCTTGAGGGAACTCACTAGACCTTGTGGCCTAACCCTCGTTTTTCAAATCTAAAACATTTCACGTAAGCAGGTTGTAGAAAACTCGTCTAATAGGAAAGGGAAGATGTGAGCCGGAGCTTGCGTCTAGAGGATTAGAAGACCCCATTCCCTCTCTTATTTATTTAGACTTATATTTCTCAGCTGTAATCAGGGTTGTTTTCCGCAAACCCATATGTTGAACTTTGTTAGATTTTGGTGTGGGCCACATTTTGGCAGTTTTGATTTAATTTGATGAATTCATATTTGGCTATTTTGGTTGGGTTGTTAGAGTTGGTATCAGAGTCATAGTTTAATAGATTTAGCCATTTAGGTGACCAGATGGGCCTAAACTTAAACTGGGGGACTAGGTAGTACAGCTGAGAATTAGGAGGACTTTAAGGGAGACCTAGTCGGGGTAAATAATAGGGTAATGAGAACTGCCATGTAAGGTAAGTTGGCAATTTCACCTGGCCAGTGTAATTACTAACTTACAGGTACATGAATGTACTTATTGTGCCTTATTATATTAGGACTGTTGGTTTAATTCAATCAGTGTGTTTTTGTCAGTTACTAATCATGTCGAGGAGGTCTTTGAGGAGTGGATCAGAACTGGTCAATGAGGAGATCGAAATGGAAGCACCAGTGAATCCTCCTGAGCAGGCGACCATTCGCGGTAGGGGTAGAGGCCGTGGAAAGGGATGGGGAAGAATACCCGGCGAGTGGCTACCCAGGTGAATGCAAATCTTGAAAGAGCTCGAGTAAGGGTACGCGTTCCCCGTGGGACGAGGAGCGTATAGATTCTACCAGAGCCGGAGGCATCTCATCAGGAGAGCACATCGTCCAGGCGGGGTGGGAATAGAGGCATAGGTCATGGGCGAGGTCGTGCCCAGACCTTCGTGACCCAAGAAAACTTCGCTACCGTTATGGGGGAAATTTAGGATACTTTGAAAGCACTGTTGGCTAACTAGGATAAGTCAGCTTCGGGAAGCAAGGAAGCGAGTGGTAGCAAAGAAAGAACAGGGATGTCTAGCTCACATGGATCTGCTTTAGGGAGTCCTTCTTAATCGAATCCGTTAGCGGTAAATGACTTGGTGCTGAGCGGGGGGTGTAGTTACAAGGCATTAGCGTCTTGTAAGCCACCCACTTTTAAGGGGGAATGCGACCCTGTGTTGGCCGTAAAGTGGATAAGGGAAATGGAACTGGTGTTCGACACCTGTAAGTGTGCTGATAGTCACAGGGTGATATGTGCCCTGTCCATGCTGAAGTCTGATGCCATGTTTTGGTGGGACGTGGAGACAACGGGATAAGGGTCGAGAGCTGCAAAGAGTATGTTATGGGAGACCTTTGTCTCAAGGTTCAAGGCATCATTTTGCCCACTAGCAGCAGTGAAACGGCAATAGGAGGAAATTTTGGGCTTAGAACAAGGTGGAATGTCAGTAAGGGAATACACCACAAAATTTATGGAGAAAGCAAGATTTGCTGAGTTGTATGTGCCGAATGAAGAGCGCCAAATTGAGAGTTACCTTTTCAGGCTAAAGAGTAGTGTGCGGGACCTAGCTTCGGCTCGGAACCGGACTACATTTCAAGCGGCTATCAATGCGGCCGAATTGGTTGAAGAGGAGAACAACCGACAGGATGAGGAGAATGGTAAAGAGAAGAGGAAGTGGGAAGGACCAGTACGTGATTCAAAACGGGCTAAGGTGTTCAAGCCTGAGTTTCGAGGGGGACCGAGATTTGGAGAGAAGCCTTGTGGAAAATGTAACCGAGTGCATCGTGGGGAGTGTGCGAGTGAGCCTGAATGGTGCTTCAAGTGTGGAAAGTTGGGACACATGGCACGTGGCTGTCGCAACCCAAGGGCGTGTTATCAATGTGGCTCCCCAGATCATCTGAAGCCGGATTGCCCCCAGTTGAAGAAGGGATTTTAGGGTAGTTTTAGTGGTGGTCAAGGAGGAAGGGACTTATATTCTTTCTTCATGCGTTCAGCAAATCGAGTACATAAAGATGGGTTAGTTGATCCAAATATAATGTCATAGACATGTGTCTGAACCAGAATAATATGACCTTTAACCTTTCTGAAAAACAAAGTGTTATCAATTTTCCACGTTCAAAATATTCAGCAATATGGTAAGAGGATAAAGTATCAGACCATGCACGAGGTGCTTGTTTTAAACCATAAAGGGCCTTATCCAGTTTATAAACATATTCTGGATGCTTAGGGTTAGCGAACCCTGGAGGTTGTTCAACAAAAATTTCTTCATTCAGCTTTCCATTTAGGAATGCTGACTTAACATCCATTTGGTGAACCTTGAAGTCTTTATGAACTGCATAAGCTAAGAAAAATCGAATTACTTCGAGTCTAGCAATTGGCTCATCAGATGTAAGTCGATGAGACTGTTATAGGTCATATTATTCTAGTTCAGATATATGTCGATGAGATTATATTTGTATCCACTAACCCATCTCTATGTACTCGATTTGCTTAACGCATGAAGAAAGAATATAAGATGAGTATGATGGGTGAACTAACATACTTCCTTGTTCTTCAAGGTTCACCAAATAGATGAACTAACATACTTCCTTGGGCTTCAAATTAAGCAGAACGATAAAGGTATATTTATTCACCAAAGTAAGTACGGTGAAGATATGCTGAAAAAGTTTGATCTCACTCAAAGCTCAATAATGAAAACTCCTATGGCACCTCCCCTGACACTTAACAAAGATCCAAATGGAAAACTTGTTAATGTCACTGCCTATAGAGGAACGATCAACTCTCTTTTGTATCTCACAACGAGACGACCTGATATCATGTATTCTACTTGTCTTTGTGCACGATATCCATCTGAACCCAAAGAATCACATCTGATCACTGTCAAGCAAATATTCAGATATCTTAAGGGTACACCCAACCTAGGTCATTAGTATCCCAAAGACTCGGGGTTCGATCTAACTGCCTATTCACACAGTGATTTTGTAGGTTGCAAATTGGATAGAAGAAGCACCACATGAGGCTGTCAGTTCCTAGTGGGAAAGCTGGTGAGTTGGACAATTAAAAATCAAATGTCAGTGTCCACCTCAACCGTTGAAGCTGAGTATGTAGCTTTTGGTAGTTGTTGTGCTCAGGTCTTGTGGATGAGAAATCATCTTATAGACTATGACCTTCTGCTATCAAAGATTCTTATCTATTGCGACAACACTAGTGCCATCGCTATAGCAAATAACCATCTGCTACACTCAAAGACTAAACACATTGAAATCAGACATCATTTTTTTCAGAGATCATGTGATGAATGGAGATATAGAACTTCATTTTATTCCCACCGACTATCAGCTCGCTGATATCTTTACCAAACCTCTTAATGAGACAAGATTCAACTTTCTCATCAGTGATCTTGGAATGCTAAACCTTGAAGAATAATTCTTCAGTGGTTAAGTATTATCTAGTGATTAAGATCTTATATATGATATATATCCTTATATCTGAGTAGATGTTCTTCGATACTCAGGTATGTTCTTCTATCTTAACTCAATGAAGTTCTCTTCAGCGAGTTGTTTTTCAAAACATTAACTAATCACTGATAATTATATCATTGATTGTTTTTGAAAAATAAAAACCCATCACTGACATTTCCTATCAGTGATTATTCTAAAAACACAAAACCCTATCGCTGACATTTCCTATCAGTGATATCTTGTGAAAAATGAAAATGACACTCTTTTGTGTGACGTCATTTTTGATGATAACCCATGGCACGCATTTCTCTGACACGTTCGTCCGTTACACTTATTGACCAATCAAATTCGTGGGACGTGTCTGTGTCATGATTAAACCTTTTCCCGCTCATCATTCTTTTCTCTCTCCTCTCTCTCTCTCCTATATAAACCACACTTGTTTATTTTTCACTCTTTACGCGTACAAACTCTCTCAAGGCAAGAATACTCTGCCATTCAAAGAATTTAAGAACTCGAACACCAAAACCTTGAATCTTCCAAGTTTTTCTTCATCCTAAATTCATGCACATTATAAACAAAACAACCTTTTGATCCTAAATCTTAGCTAACTAAGATAAAAAAACCTGTTTTCCTTCTACAAAATCATCTTTTCATGATTTCTTTTCAAAAATCTTACAAAGGTTTTTAAGGTTTAAAAATTTCTTTTAAACTTTTCTCTGTCACCTTTAATGTAAATTACCTACTTATTTCCCAAAAAGGAAACTAGTAAAATACATTGTTCTACCATTTTCATCTTACTTGAAACTGGGAAAACAACTTTTCACCATTCTTTCCCAAAAAGGAAATTGGTTAAAACTTCATTTTCTTATTCTTAAAATTTCTCTCTGTTAGGGCTAAATGTTTGTTGAATGGAAGTTCATGGTGTATTTTGTAAATACCTTGAATAGGTATAAATAGTTGCTTAAACCTGGTTGTTAGGTTAATCGTTCATATTCTAAACAGTGTAAAAACTCTCTGAACGAATTACCTTTGAATGACAATCATACGGATGACAACATTGAATCATACTTTGTTATTGATTGTTGATTGATTATTATTGATATTGCACTAATCTGGGATCCACAATTGGTATCCGAGTAGACAGACATCATTCGATTCAAGGTATCCCAGTATCCTGGTAAGTTTTACCGAACTGCTATTTTTTTTCTTAGAAATTTCAATCTTGCGATTTTTGCCAAATTGTTAGATCTCATTTATCAAAGTCGCTTTATCCTAGTCTTATTTAGATTTCTGCAAGTTTTTAGATTTCGATTTGAAGTGTTGAAGTGCTTTTTTTGCAAAATTCGTTAGTTGAGTTTTAAGTCTCTGTTCTTGAAAAAATGTTCAATTTTTGCATCCAAATCGGTTGTTTTGGGTAGAAATCGATTGGGTTTGGTTGATTTCGTGTTTTTGGTCGTTTACTAATCTTTTAGGAGCTAAATCGAGAACCCTAATTCGTCCCTAGATCCGATTCCCTCACACAACCACACTATCCGGACTGCATATTTGTCAATCCGGTAAGTTCCTTTTTCTCGAATTCTATTCGGACAAAACCCTGCCCGACTCCCATCCGGTCATTCCAGTCTCCGGATGGCTATACTTCCCGGGTAAGTCCTCTTTCTGGATTTCACATATATCCGGTAAGTTACCGATTCCTCGCGTACCCGAATCTCATTTTTTTCCAGTAAGTTTCTTTGTTTCCCGAACACTTCCTAGACACCTACTTTCCGGTTACCTATCGCTTCCCGGATCTCCTATCCGGATCGCTCACATCCCGAAAACCAATGACTTACCGGTAAGCTCTCTTCTTTCCCGATTACCTTTCATCCGGTAACTATATTCTTGTTCAGACACCTCACAGATCACCTCTGGATCCAGACACTTCCGATCCGGATACCATTATCCAGATTCCTATCCGGACACTCTTCTGAGTAATTTAACTTACATGTTAGTAGTCTTTCACTTTTAGTTCTTGCGTTAGGATACTCACTCATAGTTCCCTGCGCTAAGTCACTACCTTGAATCGAACCATCTACTGTCTGAAGATCATTTTAGTGCACATCAAGATGTCTCGAGACGCCCTTGCAATCAGTACCGACTCCAAACCTCCGATCCTCTACCGAGACAAATATGCTCAGTGGCAGGACAGATTCCTAATCTTCGTAGAGTCTAAGGATAGCTACGAGTTTATCTGGCAAGCCTTGATGGAAGGTCCTCAAGAGACTCTTATGGCAATTTTCCCAGCTCAAACTGATGGGACCCCCGCACGAAGAGTACCAAAGACATACTCCCAAATGACCGATGATGAGAAGAACAGATTCACTGGGGAGAAGCACGCCAAGCGTTATCTGGTTCAGAGTCTGCCGAACAAAATCTACACTGCGATTGATTACCACAAAGAAATGTCTAAAGGTATGTGGGATCAAGGGGCCAAGATGATGAGTGGAAGTCAAGTTGGAAATCAGTTAAAGATCAACAGCTGCATTACTCGGTATGAAAGTTTCAAGCAGATGAAAGGTGAATCGTTAACTGAAACATACGAACGATTCTTTTTGTTACTAAACGACGTCCAAAAGAACAAAATCTTGCAGTCCAATACTGAGAACAGTCTCAAGTTTCTGAACAACCTCCAACCCGAATGGAGAACCTTCGCTTCTCACATCCGCCACAATCACATCATGGAGAACGTTCCCATCAATGAGTTGTACGAAATGCTCATGCAAGATGAGGATGAAGTTCATGAAATAATGAGCACTTAGAAATCAACCACCAAGCATCAATCTGATCCCCTGGCCCTCGTATCTTTCAAGCGAGGAAAGTCGTCTAGTTGCAACTCTAGAAGAACTCAGATATCCAATGAATCTGAACTTGAAGATGAGGAACCATCAGAAAGTGATTCAGACCCCGAACTGACTGAAATCAAGAAATCCATGGCCTTTATCTCCAAGTCCTTTTAGAAGAAGACCTTCTTCAAGAAACCGTCTTCCAACAACCAGCTCTACTCAACCACTCCTAACAAGCGCCATGAATACAAAGAAAAGTATGAAACAAAAAGAAGATCTGACGAGGCCAAACAGTCTGATCACAAAGAGAAGTATGAGCGCAAGCCTGAAGCGAAGAACAAAGATGAGCCAGTCAAATGCTACAACTTTGGCAAACTGAGTCATTTTTCCAAAGTCTGTCGAATGCCTGTTGTTCACAACGCTGAATACTACAAGAACAAGCTGCTTTTCGCTCCACTGAAAGAAGCTGGGAAAGCGCTGATGGTTGAAGATGACCACTGGCTGAATCAATGTGATGATGATAGTGATGTTGAAGATGCGGAGGCTCATCTGTGCTTCATAGGCAACCACACTGCTCCTCTAGATCTCGGAGACTCCTGCCAGGTATGTATTCCTATTCATCAAGCATTAATGGATCAGGTGAAACTGCTTGTTCAAAGAATAGAGTCCTGTAAGTCTACCACTAATGAACACTTGGTTGAAATAACCACCCTAAATGAGAAGTTAGATGTTCAAAGAAAGGTCACAGAAAAGCTTAAGTCTGATAACGCTAATCTAAAAGAAAAGTGTGCAAACCTTTCGATAGCACCTAAAGACTTTAAGGCGAATATATCTGATTTAACTGCAAAGCTTGATCAGTGTGAGAATGAGAAAACTGAGTTTTTCTTTCAATACTCCTCTGTTCAAATAGATAACAAAGAGCTTCTTTAAAAAATAAAATATCTTGAACTTAAGCTTAATAAACGAGGACTAACTGATCAAAAGATTCATCTAAACAAACAAAAAGATTACAGATACTATAACTCAGAATGGGGAATTGGGTACGACAATCCACACTATTTGAAAAAGATCTTATCAATGGTGCCTAATTTATACGAGTTTAAATTTCTAGGCATTGATAAGAGATATCCCGAATACAAAATCAAGTAGACATAACCACTCAATGAGAAGGATGATGAACGTGAGGAATATAAACGAGCGAATACTGTCAAAATGAAAATGTCAGTTGCTTATAAAGTTCTTAACACATCTTATGAAACAAAGAAGTCCAAATATCTCTCAAATGACTACTTTGACGGCTACAAAGTTTCCAAGCCCAAAGAAACCTCTAAAAAGGATACGGTCCCAACAACTGAAACTAAAACAAAGAAGGAGGAGTTTAAACGCTATGTTCAACCTCTCATTTTGGAAATGAAAATAGTTCAGTTAGAGGAGTCATTTGAACAGGAACAGATTAAATTTCAAAAGGAAAAACAAGAGCTTTTAATCAAACTTGAGAGTTTCAATTCCACAAAAACAGAATCTGTATCAGTTGAGGAAAAGGAAGCTCTTGAGGCAGAAATCAAATGGCTCACATCCAAACTGTTTTCCTTAGCAACAAAAGTGATGCAAGAGCAAGTGAGCAAGGGTAAACTTCAAGAGAAGTTTGACCAACATCAAAACGAGAAAATCATTCTGTCTGAATCTTCCTCAAACTCATCAGATACATCTTCTTGTAAGGCGTTTATAGGAAAAATCTCTTCAAAAAAGGAAAAGAACCTCAAGCGATGTGTTTTCAAAAGAATCTCGACTCTGATTTTCAAAAAGTTTCCGCACCCGATTCTTCGCAAAACACAGTTCCAAGGTGTTCCTCACATCCTTTGACCAATGATGTTCCATCCGAGAGTGAACTTGATTTTTCCGCGTTTATGGATTCAAACATTTGTTCAGATGAGGAGTTTCCTAAGTTTGAATTCGATCAAAAATTTCCAAGTCACATCGATTTCCATTAAAAACGCTTGATCGGCCGGTAAATTTTCTTAAGGGTGAATGTTCTACTTCAAACCCTAAAACCTGTTCTATGAACGATGTTTCCAAAAACAAATCTAAATCTAAAAGACGTTCACAGAAACGGAAACAGACCGATCGACCCCAATATAGACATCCTTACTACTCAAGCTCTACTGACCATAACTTTAATGATTTTTGTGATAAAATTGGTCGGGCCAAAAACGTCAAACAAAAGTGGGTAGCTAAAGGATGTAAGGAGAGCACGTCGCAGTCAGAGTCATTTAATTCCATTTTTAATTTTAGGAAAAACATTAATAGTCGTGGTGTGATTGATTCAAGTAATCTTGTTGAACAAAGTATCGTTTTTTCATAAAGCCTTTATTCAATTCAACAATTACTTCAGTTATCTCATTATTATCTATGTTGTTTAAATTGTGGATTGGATGACTTTGTTGATAAACAGTATGCTTCTGATTGGTTTGGCTCATATCATGTTTTTAATACTCGCACTAAGTTTAGATGACGCAAACCCAAACGTAAACCCAATTCAAAATGGGTTCCTAAAACAGGTGCTACACCTAACCCCCCCAGGACCCATTTTCAAATGGATACCTAAAGTTGTTTAATTCTTTTTTGAAGAAAGGTCAAGTGTGGTACTTAGATTCAGGTTGCTCCAAGCACATGACCGGAAAAAGGGAGCTTCTCCCGAACTTCACCGAAAAATACTATGGCAACGTGAGATTTGGGAATGACGACAAAGCACCAATCATGGGATACAGCGACATCGTTCAAGAGAATATCACCATCAAGAAGGTTTCCTATGTCTTCGGTTTAGGACTTCAGCATAGGACAATTCTGCGACAAAGACCTAGAGGTCAATTTGAAAGCCAAGAGGTGTAGCGTTCGCACTGAAGACGGAAAGGAACTACTAGTGGGGACGTGCAAAACCAACCTCTACACCATCGACCTCTCGTCTCTAAAGACCGACGAGTCCGTATGCCTAATGTCAAAGGCCAACTCTTAACAAACCTAGATTTGGCATCGACGGTTGTCGCACCTAAATTTCAAGAATATCAACAAATTGGTGCTAGGCGGACACGTGAAGGGCATGCCTGAGTTGAAATTTAAGAAAGATCGTCTATGTGGAGCATGCGAGATGGGAAAGATAAAGTGAGCCTCTCACAAGTCAAAGGCTACTCCAAGCACGTCGAGGTCCCTCGAACTCATCCACGTGGATCTGTGTGGACCGATGCGTGTTCAGAGTATCAACCACAAGAAGTACATCCTGGTCATGGTCGATGACTACTCTCGCGACACATGGGTCAAGTTTTTGCACTCCAAGGACGAGACCCCGGAGCTGATCATCACTTATCTGAAGACAATTCAGTTGAATCTACAACAACTCGTTCAGACCATTCAGACGGACAATGGTTAGGAATTCAAGAATCGTACGTTAGATGAATACCTCACATCGGTGGGTATCACCCACACTTTTTTCGCCGCACGTACCCCTCGGCAGAACTGAGTGGTGGAAAGGCGTAGCCGTACCTTAGTGGAAGTCGCTCGTACGATGTTGTCCCTGTCAAAGTTGTTGTTATATCTATAGACCAAAGTCGTTGCAATCGCCTGCTACACGTAGAACCTCAACAAGCAGTTCAACAAGATGCCCTACAATATCATCAACAACCGCATTCCGAAAATCAAGTACTTCCATGTGTTCGGATGCACGTGCTACATCATGAACGACAAAGATGATCTTGGAAAGTTCAGTCCTAAGGCAAACGAAGGAGTATTCATCGGATACTCGACTCAAGCTCAAGCGTTTCACGTTTACAACAAGCGGACTAAGACTGTTATTGAGAGTGTAAACGTGACGTTTGACGAAGCGGCTGATTTGGCTTATGAACAACTCAGTATAGAACCTGTTTTAACTGGTGTGTTAGCTTCCGAACAATCTCGTTCGGGATCTACACAAATTCCAGTAGATTCAAATCATGCCTCTACGTCAAAATCATATCTTTCTAATCCACATGTTAATGCAAATAACAGGGTTGGAGTCGTGCAACTCGAAGACTCTGCGAACCTGACCGATCTGCCGCCATCTACAAGCGGTACAACGAATTCTATTGAGAACCCCCATAGTTTAAGTGTCACTACTTCATAAGATGAAATCACACCGGAGACTGCTATGCCTATCCCGACTGTTGCTGCTAAAGATTCGTCATCCACTACTCGCTCGGGTCAACCACCATCTTCCTCGGAGGTTGCCCAACCACCAACGAATCTGGCACCAGCCGCTCCGATCAGTAGGCCATCGTCACTTGAAGTCGTCCAAGACGTTCCCTCTTAGTACCTATGTGGATCCGGACACGTCTCACGTCACTGCTTAACCTCTTCCACATACCACCAAATGGACACGTGTACATCCTCTTCACCAAATCATTGGCGACCCCTCTACAACTGTTCAGATGCGCGGTGCCTTTGCAAACTTCTGCCTCTTCTCCGGATTCTTAAGCTGCATCGAGCCTACAACCGCTTCTATAGCACTCAGTGATCTAGACTAGGTGATCGTGATGCAAGAGGAGCTCAACTAATTCGAGCGTCTCAAGGTTTGGAGAATGGTCCCATGCCCAACGCACAAAATAGTGATAGGCACCAAGTGGGTCTTCAAGAATAATAAGGATGAAGATGGCATAGTAGTTCAAAACAAGGCACGACTAGTAGCCACGGGATATCGACAACAAGAAGGCATCGACTACGACGGTACGTACGCCCCGATTCCCCGTATTGAAGCGTTCTGCATATTCCTCGCCTACGCCGCGTACAAGAACTTCACGGTCTTCCAGATGGACGTGAAGACTGCCTTTCTCAAGGGCGTTCTGAAAGAAGACTCAAAGCCAAATCATGTCTACATCTTAGACAAGGCCCTCTATGGCCTCAAGCAAGCTCCACGAGCCTGGTATGACGCACTCTCTATCTTCTTAATAAAATATAGCTATTCCAAAGGTAAAATAGACACCACTTTATTTATTAAAAAGGAAAAGAACGATATTGTCCTTGTGCAATTTTATGTTGACGACATCATATTTGGTTCATCTAATGCTAAGTACTGTCAGAACTTTTCGGTTTTAATGCGCAAATACTTTCAAATGAGCATGATGGGACAAATGAATTTCTTCCTCGGTCTTCAAGTTAAACAATTGTCGACCAGGATTTTCATTAACCAGTCTAAGTACATCTGGGATATTCTTCGGAAATGCCATATGGAACAGTCTGCTCCCATGAAAACCCCCATGTCTGATGGGACGAGGCTACACGCCGATCCTAGCAGAAAGGATGTGGATACCAAAACCTATCGAGGCATGATCGGATCTCTGATATACTTAACGGCTAGTCGGCTAGATATTATGTTTTCTACATTTTTGTGTGCCCGTTTTCAATCAAAACCTAAAGAGTCTCACTTAATAGCTGTAACACCCCGGAAACATACGCAAGAAATAACTTAAAATTGGCTATCATATTTCATAATTTAACTTGTCATTACATCACATTTAAATCGTACTTAACAAAATTTGCCAATATAATATAGTTCGTAATCAGCGGAAGTCTTTCTAAGTCACAGCCGAGCGCTAACTAAGTAATCTGGTCCAAAACTGGGAGTCCCTCGAGCTCCAACGCCTCCATAACGGCTCTAAGTTCTACTTAGAAGAACTCGCTACGCGCTTACCTGAAAATGGTTTAGTTTTGAAAGCGAGGGTTAGACCAAAGGTCTAGTGAATTCCCTCCGAAAACACATGTAAAACATTTGTAAAGAGAAGCATTTATCAATAAACTGTAAACATTTTCCAAACTTGGTACTGCACTGTGTAGCGGGTCCATAACATAATACGATCTGGGCCCCGAAGGCACCCTTCTCGCCCTCATTGGAATCCCCACGGATTCCCCTCTACCAGACATGAAGAAAACGGATTCCAACCTGCCGGTCTGTCATACATAACCTAGAGTCCGAAGACCCCGAGAACCTCTCATTGACCCCACAGTGCAGACCGACTCCACATAGTGTACACATATGTTCATGCATTCATATATAAAATATGTTACTCGTAAAACATGCCTTTCACATCATCATGTCAAACATCTCTTTTAATCAAAATAGGTACGTTCATGAAATTCATGCAATTAGTTCATAACCTTTCGTGCTTAGTAAACCATAATCAGTTAAAGAAAACATTTAGCACTTTGTATCGTAAAAAGGGTTTAGGAACTCACCTGATTGAAATTCCTTCTCTAACTTGGAGTCTCGTACTGTCCGTAACCTAAGAATTAATTTATAGAATAATTAGGTCTAACTCAATATCGATTTCTAAATCCTCCTCTTTATTCCTATCTTGAGTAGGTTGCTAAGATTATTCTCTTCTCATTAGTCCTCTTAACCCAAACAAGTCTAAGCCCAATAAACCATCAGGTCGGTCCAACACTGGAATAGTTCAAGGTTTGCACCACCCAAATGTAGCGCAAACTGGCCTTTGCGCCAGATGCCCATGGCGCAAACTGGGCTTTGCGCCAGATGCCCATGGCGTAAACTGGCCTTTGCGCCAGTTGCCCATGGCGCAAACTGGGCTTTGCTCCAGTTTCACTTTGCGCCAAACCCGATTCTTCTCCAGACAGAACGATTTCTGAGGGTTGTACATACGCGTTCTTAATACAATTAGCCACAATAAGAAACCTAACTCAATACATCTTCTAATCGATGATTTCATCAGCATACTCACCACATTAAAGCTTTAACAAATTTTCACAGTGTTTCTTATTCATCCCACAGCTAATACATGGAATCCAGATATAAAATTAATTTGTCTACTGATTGGTGAGCAAGAAATGAGATTCAAGGATGAATTACTTACCAAAATCACCAATGCTCCTCTTCACAGTTTGAAATCGTTTTCTCCTTCAGCCGCCAACCAGTATTCAGTGTTCTCTAAATGATTGCAACCCTAGGGATCTGGTCCCTATTTATATTTTTCATACTTTGCAAATCAGCCCCTTGACAAAACTTCCAATCTTTATACTTTGGCCACTAACTTTATGTTACAAGAATTTTGGGTTGTTACAACACTCCCCCCTTAAAAGAATTCCGTCCTCGGAATTCCTCATTGGAAGAGTTGCGGATACCTCGATTTCATCTCCGACTCCAACTCCCAAGTTGCCTCCGGGCCTTTGTGGTGTCGCCATTGTACCTTTACCAACTTGGTCTCCTTGTTCCGCGACTTTCTTATTTTAGCATCTGTGATAGCTTCCGGTTCCTCTACGAAATTTAGTTTCTCAGCCACCTTGATGTCATTTAGCGGCACTGTCTTAGACACGTCAGCCAAACACTTCCTTAAATTTGACACGTGAAACGCGTTGTGAATACCTTGCAATTCCTCCGGCAGATCCAGTCTATACGCCACTTCCCCAATCCGTGCTATGATTTCGAAGGGTCCGACGTAGCGTGGGCTTAACTTACCACGTTTCCCAAACCGTACAACTCCTTTCCACGGGGACACTTTTAACAGCACGAAATCCCCAACTTGGAACTCTATGTCCTTTCGTCTCTTATCCGCGTAACTTTTCTAGCGGTCGCGTGCGACCTTCAATCTTTCTCGCACTTGGACAATCTTGTCCGAAGTCAACTGTACGATTTCTGGTCCAGCCAATTGTCTCTCCCCTACTTCATTCCAACACAACGGAGTCCGGCATTTTCTACCATAGAGGGCTTCAAACGGTGCTGCTTTGATACTCGAGTGGTAACTATTATTATAAGCAAACTCGATCAAAGGTAGATGTCTTTCCCATGAGCCTTGGAAATCCAACGCGCACGCCCTTAACATATCTTCCAATGTTTGGATCGTCCTCTCACTCTGACCGTCGGTCTGAGGATGATAAGCGGTACTCATCTTGATTTGTGATCCCATTTCTCTTTGGAAACTTCTCCAAAATGCGGAGGTAAACCTGCTATCTCGATCAGATACTATCGACGATAGCACCCCGGGACGGGTTACAATCTCATCGATATACAACTTGGCTAACTGCTCCATCGAGTAAGACTCCCGAATAGGCAAGAAGTGGGCCGACTTTGTGAGACGATCCACAATCACCCATATAGCGTCATACCCCTTTGGAGTTTTAGGTAAGTGGGTTACGAAGTCCATCGTAATTTGGTCCCACTTCCACATCGGTATCTCTAAAGATTGAAGCTTTCCGTACGGTCGTTGATGCTCAATTTTCACACGCGAACACGTCACGCAGGTCTCCACAAAATGACCTACGTCCTTTTTCATTCCAGGCCACCAGTAGTCCCGACGTAGATCTCCGTACATCTTGTCAGTTCCGGGGTGAATAGTGTACTTGGACTTGTGGGCTTCTTCTAGTATCAGCTTTCAGAGCTCTCCGAGTTTTGGAACCCAGATCCTCCCATTAAGACACTTCACCCCTCGACTATCTTCCTTTAACAAGGACACTTGTCCTACCACTCTTTCCTTCTTGAGATCTCTGGTTTCAAGCGCTTCCACTTGGCATTTCCCAATCTCCGCAATTAAATTAAACGTCACATCGGCTCTCATGGCTACAACGCTGGGAACTTCATGTCTTTCCTTATGACTCAAGGCGTCTGCCACTACGTTTGCCTTCCCCGGATAATAATCATTCTTACAGTCGTAATCGGTCAATAATTCAACCCACCTTCTTTGGCGCATGTTCAACTCCTTCTGGTCAAAGAGATGACATAAACTCTCGTGATCAGTAAAGATCTGACACTTCGTTCCATACAGATAATGCCGCCAAATCTTCAAGGCAAAAACCACTGCTGCCAATTCCAAATCATGCGTGGGATATCGAGTCTCGTGATCTTTTAGTTGCCGAGAGGCATAAGCGATCACCTTACCTCGTTGCATGAGTACGCATCCTAAGCCGAGCTTCGATGCATCACTAAATACCACGAAATCATCTGAACCATCCGGTAGTGTCAATACCGGGGCACGGCTCAACATATCTTTCAGCTTCTGAAATGCTTCTTCTTGCTTCTCGAGCCAAACAAACTTGACATTCTTCTTTGTCAAGGAAGTCAATGGCGTGGCAATACGCGAAAAGTCCTGGATGAATTTCCGGTAATACCCCGCCAGTCCGAGGAAGCTTCAAACTTCGGACGGGTTCTTAGGCTGTTCCCAATCTCGGATGGCGTCAATCTTGGCTGGGTCGACCATGATCCCCTTCTCAGACACCACGTGTCCGAGAAGCTGCACCTCCCTTAGCCAAAACTCGCACTTGGAAAACTTCGCGTACAACTTCTCTTGCTTTAGCAACTCGAGGATCGTACGAAGGTGACTTTCGTGCTCCGTTTCTGATCTTGAGTAAATCAGGATGTCGTCTATGAATACTATCACGAACTGATCTAAATAAGGTTGGCATATTGTAATACCCCGGGTTAGTCCGTTAGTCATTTTAACCATTAAGATGTAAAGTTTGGTTAAAATTTGAGTAAATCATAAGTTGAAGGGTGTGTTGGCCATTAGTGGTTAGTTGAGGGTTCTTGTAGTAAAATTGAATGAGATATTATCCCATTAGGTCAGTATTACTCTCATTCCAGTTTTAGAAAGATCTGTGTGTTCGTGCGGGAGTTAGAAGGCGAGAAGGGGAGAAAAAGGGAAACCTACGGCTGAGGCATCGATTGATTGGGTTATAATCCGTTTTGAGGTAATCTTCTTTGCAATATGTGTTTGTAATCTTGAGTAGACGATTCCTATCGGTTTAGAAAGTTTGATTTTAACAATTTATGATAGAATCGTTGGAATCGGGGTTTTTGAGACAGACTGTGTTCTTGGACTCCCGGTCCTTTAGACTCCCGGTAGATTGGTGTCCCGGACCAGTCTAGTCCCGGTAGAGTGGAGTCCCGGTAAGGTTAACTCCCGGTAATCTAAACTCCCGATACAGTGTTGTCCCGGTGACATGTTTTCCTGGTACTTGAGACTCCCGGTACTAAGGAGTCCCGGTACCTGTGTACCCCCGGTAGTGTAGACTCCCGGTATAGTAACTCCCGGTACCCTGTGAAGGTCCCGGTAATCTGTGCAGTGGGCATTGGTTAAGATTTTGGTGGGTTTAAATGATTGGCTTGTAAGGAAAAATATATCTTAAATTCGTTACAGATTCTGTGAGTCGTGGTAAGAGATAGGATCGTTCGGAAAGAGGCGTGCGAGCGTGTTCGATAAGCAAAACAGGTGAGTTTTACTTCGAAAACCTTTTTAACAGGAATACATATATGTGTGGTATAAATTTGTGTACATTGTACGTATATGGTAT
Organism: Saussurea involucrata; assembly: GCA_033807775.1. NCBI lineage: Eukaryota > Viridiplantae > Streptophyta > Magnoliopsida > Asterales > Asteraceae > Saussurea > Saussurea involucrata. Next base: position 74,868 of record JAWVWS010000373.1, read on the forward strand.
GTTTATGATATAGTGAAATATTATATTCAAGTATAGCCAGGTTCCGATGAACGGACCGGTTTAGTATAGCCAGGTTCCGATGAACGGACCGGTTTAGTATAGCCAGGTTCCGATGAGCGGACCGGTTTAGTATAGCCAGGTTCCGATGAGCGGACCGGTTTAGTTGAATTAGTTGGTTCGCAACCACTAATATGGCCAGGAAAGAATGAGACGTAAAGGTATATGCTGTGTGCGTATAAAGTGATGTGTTTGTAACTGCTGTGTGATTTATATGAATAAAATTTATATAAATGCTTTCAAACTAACAGGGATTTTTCTCACTTAGACCATCGGTCTAACCCTCATTTTGTTTTAAAATATGTATTCCAGGTGGTAGCTCGGGTAAGGGCAAATCGTTAGTATAAGACGCCGGGTGACTTTGGTGAAGGATTACATTTTGAGAACGATGCCATGTTTTGTAGTAGCTTTACTCTTTTAATCGATATGTATACTTTCCACCGTAGACGTTTTGGAATGTTTTATCTTGACTGTAAAGACGTGGAGACCGAAATTGTAATATGATGTATTTTTGTTGGGACCATTGTATGAAATTTTGTTATATGTGGATGTTTGGGATTTGGGTCGTTACAAATGGTATCAGAGCCTTAGTTTAAGAGATTTAGGTATTGGTATCTGTACCTAGACTTAAACTGCATGTGAAGTAGGATGTCCCTTTCATAATAGAACCTTGGGACGTATAAGTATAAAAGGGGATGAAGGAACATCATGTAAGGTAATTTCAAATTACACTAGTCCAGTGTAATTATGATCTTACAGGTACATGCTTGAACCGGAATACCTTGTTATATGGGGTATGTGCTTGTGTGTATATTAACTTTGTTTGAATCTACAGAATGGCAAGTGGTACTAGACAAAGGAACCGAGGAAGAGGAAATCCAAATGATACTATTCCACCGATAGGAACTGGGAACAGAGGAGGTAGAATTGGAGACAGGGGAGGTAGAACTGGGGGCAGGATCGGGGGTAGAACCGGAGGTAGAGGCCAGCCACAAGGGGCAGAGTTCGTGACAAGGGACGATCTAATGGCAGAAATGGGTAGACTACAAACTAGCATACAAGCTATGTTTAATCAAAGCCGTCAAGGTGAAGCGGAAAGACCAAACCCTGAGCAAGAAGAGGCATTACCAATCACACCAACCGTTATACTAGTGTCAAGGAGATGTGACTATAAGATGTTTCTGAGCTGTAGACCTCCGACCTACTTAGGAGACAGGGATCCTGTGAAAGCACTGAAATGGATAAAGGAAATAGAAGCTATTTTCCTGACCAGCAAGTGTGCGGATGGAGACAGAGTATTGTACGGAGCGGCAATGTTGAAGGGAGATGCTTTATACTGGTGGGATTCTTTCATTCATTCAAAAGGACCTGATATATACTCTACTCTTACATGGGAAGAGTTCGCGGTAGCCTTTAAAAGACAATTTTGTCCTCCGGCTGCAATTAAACAATTAGAAGGGGAGTTTATGAACTTGCAACAGGGAAACCTATCGGTTCGAGAATACACCGCCCACTTTTTGGAGAAATCTCGATTTGCAGAATACTACGTTGCCACAGATGCCATGAAGATGGAAAGGTTTATATACGGGCTGAATTCAGAGGTTAGGAAGCTTGTAATTGCAAAGGGGCCCGATACTTTCTCAGCTGCAGTAGATGCCGCGGAAGAGGTGGAACGAGATGGTAAGAGAGATACTGGCGATAGAAGCACGGGAAAGAGGAAGTGGGAAGGACCGCGACATGATTCAAAGAAGTCTCGATTTCAGAGGTATGACAATCGTCCGTCGTTTCGACCAGCAGAAAGAACGTGTCCGAAGTGCAACCGGGTCCATCAAGGAAATTTCCAAGGTGATACGCGAACCTGTTTCAAATGTGGAAAAACTGGCCACCTTATCAAAGATTGTAAGGTAACGCGAGTATGTTTCATATGCAATTCTCCGGATCACTTTCAGTCAGATTGTCCGCGGGGGAGATTACAACAAGGTGGGTCATCGGGCAGGTCAACAGTTGTTAAACCAGTAGTACTGAGAATGGAACCGCCAGTAACCAGGGGCCGTGCGTTCCAAATGACTGAGAAAGAGGCGGAGGAAACTCCGGATGTGGTAACAGGTACATTTTTGATAAACTCTACACGTGCTAAGGTGTTATTTGACTCCGGTGCAAACCGATCGTTTGTGTCTCCTACGTTTGCTTCTTGCCTGTGTTTGAAACCTAAATTGCTAGATCATGCACTGTTAGTGGATACAGCAAATGATAGTCAAGTGTCAGTTAGAGAAATATTTGATAATTGTGTGATAGATATAGATGGGTGTGGAGTACCGATACAACTGTTTTCGATAGCTTTGATTGAATTCGATGTAGTAGTGGGTATGGATTGGTTAGCTGAAAATCAAGCTAGCATAATTTGTGATAAGAAGATAATAAATGTTGTGTTACCGGGGAGGGGGCCGGTAGTGATTTATGGTGATCGTAAGAATCATTAGTCTTGCCTAATATCTATGATAAAAGCCCGTAAGTGTGTAAATAAAGGTTGCCCGAGTTACTTAGCTTATGTGATAGACATCAAGCCAGAAAAGAGTAAATTGGAAGATATCCCGATCGTTAGTGAATTTCCGGAGGTGTTCCCGGAAGATTTGAATAGTCTTCCACCTGTTAGACAAGTAGAGTTTGGGATAGACTTAATACCTGGAGCCACTCCTGTAGCCCGTGCACCTTATCGTTTGGCTCCACCAGAGATGAAAGAGATGACGGCTCAGCTACAAGACCTGTCAGATAAAGGGTTCATCAGACCTAGTTCTTCACCGTGGGGAGCACCGGTGTTGTTCGTAAAGAAGAAAGACGGTTCGATGAGAATGTGTATTGACTACCGAGAACTGAGCAAGCGCACGATAAAGAATAAGTACCCGTTACCCAGGATCGATGATCTCTTTAATCAATTACTTGGAGCCTGCTACTTCTCCAAGATTGATCTGAGATCCGGTTATCATCAGTTGAAGGTCAAAGAAGAAGATGTTCTAAAGACAGCCTTTCGAACAAGGTATGGTCATCACGAATTCTTAGTGATGCCGTTTGGTCTGACGAACGCTCCAGCTGCCTTTATGGATTTGATGAATCGGGTATGTAAGCCGTATCTCGATAAGTTCGTTATTGTATTTATCGATGATATACTTATATATTCCCGAACCAAGGAAGAGCATGCGCAACATCTTCGTTTGATTTTGGAGCTACTAAAGAAAGAAAAACTATACGCTAAATTTTCGAAGTGTGAATTCTGGTTACGAGAAGTGCAGTTTCTGGGGCATATAGTTTCTGAAAAAGGTATTCAAGTTGATCCGATGAAGGTGGAAGCGATTGAAAAGTGGGAATCTCCGAAGACGCCGACCGAAGTACGCAGTTTTCTGGGTTTGGCCGGCTACTATTGAAAGTTCATAAAAGACTTCTCTCATATTGCAACCCCTTTGACCAAGTTGACCCGAAAGAACTTAAAGTTTGAATGGAAGGCAGAACATGATGAAGCATTCAGGATACTGAAAGAGAAACTATGCAGCGCACCGATACTATCACTACCTGAAGGTTCGGAAGAATTTGTTGTTTACAGTGATGCGTCCAAGCTGGGACTGGGGTGTGTATTGATGCAGCGTGGGAAAGTTATTGCTTATGCTTCTCGGCAATTGAAGGATCATGAAAGACGGTATCCTACGCACGACATGGAGCTGGCAGCAGTCGTGTTCGCGTTGAAGATTTGGAGACATTACCTGTATGGTTCTAAATGTCAGATTTACACCGATCATAAGAGTCTCCAACACCTCTTTGATCAGAAGGAACTAAACATGAGACAAAGAAGATGGCTAGAACTACTGAACGATTACGACTGCGAAATCCTTTATCATCCGGGAAAGGCAAATGTGGTGGCGGATGCACTGAGTCGTCAGGAAAGGAGTGGAACAATAAGAGTTATTTCGTTACGAACGGAACTTCTTCCCAACATGTTCGATGAACTGCAGAAATGTCAAGTAGAAGCTTATCAAGAAGAATATTTGAAATCAGAACGGTTAGTGGGGATGTCAGCATTGTTGGTAAAAGATGATCGCGGGTTGTTATGTCTAGGGAACAGAGTTTGGGTACCTCGTTTGGGTGGGTTATGTAACCGTGTTTTACAAGAAGCTCATCAGTCCCGTTTCTCTATTCACCCAGGTACGAACAAAATGTATAAGGACCTAAAACAGTTTTACTGGTGGCCGGGAATAAAAAGAAGCGTTGCTTAGTATGTGGAAAATTGTGACACGTGTAAGAAAGTGAAGATTGAACATCAAAAGTCGTTTGGTCAACTACAACGGTTAGAGATACCTATGTGGAAGTGGGAACAGATTACTACAGACTTCATCATGAAGCTACCAAGGACTCAGAAGGGATTTGATTCTATTTGGGTAATCATTGACAGATTGACAAAGTCTGCGCACTTCCTACCGATAAAGGAAAATGATTCGATGGAGCGATTAGCGAAGTTGTACATTGATGAAATAGTAACTCGGCATGGAGTTCCAATCTCGATCATCTCTGATCGCGATAGTCATTTTACTTCTAGATTTTGGAGAAGTTTTCAAAGGGAGATGGGGACGCAGATAAAGTTAAGTATGGCGTATCATCCTCAAACAGATGGCCAGAGTGAACGAACTATTCAGACTCTAGAAGATATGCTTCGTGCTTGTATTGTTGATTTTGGGGGATCGTGGGATAATCATCTACCGTTGATCGAGTTCGCCTACAACAACAGTTATCACGCCAGTATACAAGCGGCACCGTTTGAAGTACTATATGGTAGGAAATGTCGAACGCCTCTGTTTTGGAATGAAGTGGGAGAGAAACAGTTAGCGGGGCCGGAAATAGTACAGATAACTGCCGATAAGGTTACACAGATTCGAGAAAGATTGAAAGTGGCCCAAGACAGACAGAAGAGTTATGCTGACCGACGTCGAAAGCCTTTGGAATTTCAAGTCGGGGACTATGTAATGTTAAAGGTCTCACCGTGGAAAGGAGTCATCTGATTTGGAAGGCAAGGTAAATTGAGCCCAAGGTATATTGGACTGTTTGCAATAACAGAACGGATCGGTGAGGTAGCTTACCGATTAGATCTTCCTCCAGAATTGAGCAGAATCCATAATGCGTTTCATGTATCAAACTTCCGAAAGTGTTTAGTTACTCCGAATCAGGCAGTCTCCCTACCAGATATTCAAGTTGATGAGAAGCTAAATTATGTGGAAGAACCGGAAGCAATAGTGGATCATAAAGTCAAAGTGCTACGGAATAAGGAAATCAGACAAGTGAAAGTGCAATGGAAGCATCACCGAGGTCAAGACGCTACGTGGGAATCGGAGTCGAAAATGAGAACCAGATACCCTCATCTTTTTACTTAACTGAATTCCGGGACGGAATTCTTTTAAGGGGGAGATGATGTAATACCCCGGGTTAGTCCGTTAGTCATTTTAACCATTAAGATGTAAAGTTTGGTTAAAATTTGAGTAAATCATAAGTTGAAGGGTGTGTTGGCCATTAGTGGTTAGTTGAGGGTTCTTGTAGTAAAATTGAATGAGATATTATCCCATTAGGTCAGTATTACTCTCATTCCAGTTTTAGAAAGATCTGTGTGTTCATGCGGGAGTTAGAAGGAGAGAAGGGGAGAAAAAGGGAAACCTACGGCTGAGGCATCGATTGATTGGGTTATAATCCGTTTTGAGGTAATCTTCTTTGCAATATGTGTTTGTAATCTTGAGTAGACGATTCCTATCGGTTTAGAAAGTTTGATTTTAACAATTTATGATAGAATCGTTGAAATCGGGGTTTTTGAGACCGACTGTGTTCTTGGACTCCCGGTCCTTTAGACTCCCGGTAGATTGGTGTCCCGGACTAGTCTAGTCTCGGTAGAGTGGAGTCCCGGTAAGGTTAACTCCCGGTAATCTAAACTCCCGATACAGTGTTGTCCCGGTGACATGTTTTCCCGGTACTCGAGACTCCCGGTACTAAGGAGTCCCGGTACCTGTGTACCCCCGGTAGTGTAGACTCCTGGTATAGTAACTCCCGGTACCCTGTAAAAGTCCCGGTAATCTGTGCAGTGGGCATTGGTTAATATTTTGGTGGGTTTAAATGATTTGCTTGTAAGGAAAAATATATCTTAAATTCGTTACAGATTCTGTGAGTCGTGGTAAGAGATAGGATCGTTCGGAAAGAGGCGTGCGAGCGTGTTCGATAAGCAAAACAGGTGAGTTTTACTTCAAAAACCTTTTTAACTGGAATACATATATGTGTGGTATAAATGTGTGTACATTGTACGTATATGGTATGTTTATGATATAGTGAAATATTATATTCAAGTATAGCCAGGTTCCGATGAACGGAACGGTTTAGTATAGCCAGGTTCCGATGAACGGACCGGTTTAGTATAGCCAGGTTCCGATGAGCGGACCGGTTTAGTATAGCCAGGTTCCGATGAGCGGACCAGTTTAGTTGAATTAGTTGGCTCGCAACCACTAATATGGCCAGGAAAGAATGAGACGTAAAGGTATATGTTGTGTGCGTATAAAGTGATGTGTTTGTAACTGCTGTGTGATTTATATGAATAGAATTTATATAAATGCTTTCAAACTAACAGGGATTTTTCTCACTTAGACCACCGGTCTAACCCTCATTTTGTTTTAAAATATGTATTCCAGGTGGTAGCTCGGGTAAGGGCAAATCGTTAGTATAAGACGTCGGGTGACTTTGGTGAAGGATTACGTTTTGAGAACGATGCCATGTTTTGTAGTAGCTTTACTCTTTTAATCGATATGTATACTTTCCACCGTAGACGTTTTGGAATGTTTTATCTTGACTGTAAAGACGTGGAGACCGAAATTGTAATATGATGTATTTTTGTTGGGACCATTGTATGAAATTTTGTTATATGTGGATGTTTGGGATTTGGGTCGTTACACATACCCTATTCATCAGGTCTATGAATGCTGCCGGGGCGTTGGTCAGCCCGAACGGCATCACCAAGAATTCGTAGTGTCCATACCTGGTTCTGAAGGCGGTCGTCGGCACATCCTCCTCCCTTACCTTAAGCTGGTGATACCCCGACCTCAAATCTATCTTGGAGAAGTAGCTGGCTCCTTGCAGTTGATCGAACAGGTCGTCGATTCTCGGTATCAGGTACTTGTTCTTAATCGTGACCTTGTTGAGTTCTCGGTAGTCTATGCACATTCGCATAGTACCGTCTTTCTTCTTCACGAAGAGCACAGGTGCTCCCCACGGAGAAGTACTCGGTCTAAAGAATCCCTTGTCTAACAATTCCTGCAACTGAGTCATCATTTCCTTCATTTCCGACGGCGCTAACCTATACGGTGCACGGGCAATAGGTGCCGCTCTGGGCATCAGATCGATTCTGAACTCGATCTGACGATCTGGAGGTAGACTCGTCAAGTCGTCCGGAAACACCTCTGGGTACTCATTCACCACTCGAACGTCACCCATCCCACGCTTCTCTTTCTTGGCGTCCTAAATGTACGCCAAGAACCCTCGACATCCTTTCCTCAGACACTTAGTAGCCCTGATCATAGAGATGAGGCTACTCTTTCTATTGCGGCGGTCCCCATAAATCACTATAGGATCCCCGTCAGGTGACTGAATCCTGATCAACTTTTTGTTGCAAACGATATTCGCATCATTCGCGGCTAACCAGTCCATACCCAATACTACATCGAACTCTACCATTGCCATGGGAAATAACTTCATAGACATCAACCTCCCTTCTATATCTATGACACAATCCTCTACTACCTCCTTAACATACACCCAATTGTCATTAGCGGTCTCTACTTCTAGTGCTCTCTCCAAACGCCTAGGCCTCACCCCCAAACATTTCATAAAAGCATGAGATATGAAATAGCGATTTGCTCCTGAATCAAACAACACCTTGGCACAAATGGAGTTCACTAGAAACATACCTGCCACAACATCCGGCACTTCCTCCGCCTCTTCCGCCGTCATGCGGAACGCACGCCCCTGGGGACGCGTCGGTTCTGCTCCCTTACCGGTGTCTTTCCCACCCTGACGATTTCCATATTGCGCTGACCCATCCTTCTTCAACTGTGGCAATCATAACGCACGTGACCCACAGTTCCACACTGATGACAAGTTTTCCCTTTTGAACAATCCCTTGACATATGGCCGGGCAACCCACAGCGGTAGCATGAGTTCGACCCAGCCATGCATTCTCCACGGTGCACCTTGTTGCACTTACCACATGGCTTACTGGTTGGTTCCTTATTCGAGCGGTTTTCTGGTCGAAGAACTTTCCCCTCCTCGGATCATTGCTCGGTCCATCCCATTTTCGCTTATCACCACTTCTCTCAGTTGATTGACGAACCTTTTCTTTCTCAATCATCTCGGCCGCATTTATGGCCGCTTGGAAAGTAGTGGGGTTTCTTGCCATAACCAACTCTCGGATACTGCTTTTCAATCCGTGAATGAAATGATCCACTCGACGCCCTTCCGTGGGTACATACAGGTCAGCAAAACGAGACTTTTTTATGAACTTCGTAGTGTACTCTCGGACTGTCATACTCCCTTGGTCCAAACCCAAGAATTCCTTTTCCAACCTTTTAACTGCCGCGTGTGGACAGAATTGAGCCTTGAACCGGTCCACAAACGCTTCCCACAACATCCCTTTAGCCATTGCTGAACCCTTGCCCCCGGTTTCTGCATCCCACCAGTACACTGCCTCAGACTTCAGCATAGATAAGGCATACATCACCCTATCCCCATCAGCACATTTACAGGTATCGAACACGAGTTCCATCTCCTTTACCCACCTCATTGCTAGAACCGGGTCACACTCGCCCTTGAAGGTAGGGGGCTTGCATGAGGCAAAGGCCTTGTAGCTACACCCCTTAGCTGCCGAGTCATTCATCACCACAAAAATGGCTTTCGACATGTCTCCAGTGCCCGTTTCCGCGGGGCTTGACAATTTCGCATCCACTCCGTTCTCACTAGCTTCCTTGCTTCCCGAAGCAGACTCATTTTGCTTGGTAAGAAGGGCTTGTAGAGTTTCCTGAATCTTCCCGAGCTCAGCTGCCAGATTCTCTTGAGTGACATAAGCGGATCCACGGCCCTGACAACGTCCCCGCGACGCATTCCCCCTTCTCACAGTCACAGAACTTTCCTGAACAGAGTTCTCCTGATGCGCGGGTTCCGCACTCCGCACTCTTCGAGTCACACGCGTCGTCCTTCGAGTCGGGTGTTCCCCTTCCCCGGCCACTTGAGTAGCGGCACGACGGGGCGTTTCTCCCCGACCCCTTCCACGTCCCCTTCCTCGACCCCTACCTCTGCCTCTACCGCGCACGGCCGCCGGCACAGGTGGAGCTTCCATTTCAATTTCCTCATCCACAGGTTCAGACGCACCCCTCATAGATCTCCTCAACATGATCACCAACTGACAAGGGAAAGAAAAAAATATAACAACAACATTAATCTGCAATCCCTAGATAATAAGGCAATTAAGCACTCGCATGTACTTGTAAGTTCATAATTACAAGGGCCAGGTGTAATCTCAAACTTACCTTACACGCTTGTCCTTGGCACCTTATTTCCTAGCGCTCTTAGTGATCGTTCCTAGAGGCAATCCTATGTCTCGGCTGTGTCCCTCATCCTACAGTTTAAGTTTAGGCCTTATTGGTCACCTAAATCCCTTAAACTAAGGCTCTGATACCATTTGTAACACCCCGGAAACATACGCAAGAAATAACTTAAAATTGGCATTCATATTTCATAATTTAACTTGTCATTACATCACATTTAAATCGTACTTAACAGAATTTGCCAATATAATATAGTTCGTAATCAGCGGAAGTCTTTCTAAGTCACAGCCGAGCGCTAACTAAGTAATCTGGTCCAAAACTGGGAGTCCCTCGAGCTCCAACGCCTCCATAACGGCTCTAAGTTCTACTTAGAAGAACTCGCTACGCGCTTACCTGAAAATGGTTTAGTTTTGAAAGCGAGGGTTAGACCAAAGGTCTAGTGAATTCCCTCCGAAAACACATGTAAAACATTTGTAAAGAGAAGCATTTATCAATAAACTGTAAACATTTTCCAAACTTGGTACTGCACTGTGTAGCGGGTCCATAACATAATACGAGCTGGGCCCCGAAGGCACCCTTCTCGCCCTCATTGGAATCCCCACGGATTCCCCTCTACCAGACAGGAAGAAAACGGATTCCAACCTGCCGGTCTGTCATACATAACCAAGAGTCCGAAGACCCCGAGAACCTCTCATTGACCCCACAGTGCAGACCGACTCCACATAGTGTACACATATGTTCATGCATTCATATATAAAATATGTTACTCGTAAAACATGCCTTTCACATCATCATGTCAAACATCTCTTTTAATCAAAATAGGTACGTTCATGAAATTCATGCAATTAGTTCATAACCTTTCGTGCTTAGTAAACCATAATCAGTTAAAGAAAACATTTAGCACTTTGTATTGTAAAAAGGGTTTAGGGAACTCACCTGATTGAAATTCCTTCTCTAACTTGGAGTCTCGTACTGTCCGTAACCTAAGAATTAATTTATAGAATAATTAGGTCTAACTCAATATCGATCTCTAAATCCTCCTCTTTATTCCTAGCTTGAGTAGGTTGCTAAGATTATTCTCTTCTCATTAGTCCTCTTAACCCAAACAAGTCTAAGCCCAATAAACCATCAGGTCGGTCCAACACTGGAATAGTTCAAGGTTTGCGCCACCCACATGTAGCGCAAACTGGCCTTTGCGCCAGATGCCCATGGCGCAAACTGGCCTTTGCGCCAGATGCCCATGGCGCAAACTGGGCTTTGCGCCTGTTGCCCATGGCGCAAACTGGGCTTTGCTCCAGTTGCACTTTGCGCCAAACCCGATTCTTCTCCAGACAGAACGATTTCTGAGGGTTTTACATACGCGTTCTTAATACAATTAGCCACAATAAGAATCCTAACTCAATACAGCTTCTAATCGATGATTTCATCAGCATACTCACCACATTAAAGCTTTAACAAATTTTCACAGTGTTTCTTATTCATCCCACAGCTAATACATGGAATCCAGATATAAAATTAATTTGTCTACTGATTGGTGAGCAAGAAATGAGATTCAAGGATGAATTACTTACCAAAATCACCAATGCTCCTCTTCACAGTTTGAAATCGTTTTCTCCTTCAGCCGCCAACCAGTATTCAGTGTTCTCCAAATGATTGCAACCCTAGGGATCTGGTCCCTATTTATATTTTTCATACTTTGCAAATCAGCCCCTTGACAAAACTTCCAATCTTTATACTTTGGCCACTAACTTTATGTTACAAGAATTTTGGGTTGTTACAATAGCGGTTAAGCGTATTCTAAGATACTTGAAAGGTACTGCTGATCTTGGGTTGTGGTACCCGAAAGACACATGTTTTGAGTTAACAACATATTCGGATGCTGACTACGCTGGCAGCATGTTGGACCTAAAGAGCACATCGGGTCATGTATAGTTCTTGGGCGACAGTCTCATCAGCTGGGCTTCAAAGAAACAACTATGCGTATCTGTTAGGGTCAAAATATGTTGATTTAAAGTTCAAGGGTTTATGTTGTAATTACTTATTCTTAGTCTGATAGTGAACGGGCCGTGGGCTTGATACCACGGGCCCATAGTATATATTGTATCCTAGCTTGGAAAAACAAGCTAGTCGTTCATTTGCTTTCTATTCGTATTGTAAACTTTTCTCTGAAAGCTAATAGATGGATGACCACTTGAAATCAATTATCATTGCATATTATTACTGATTTCTACTTTGTTGTACGGATCTGGATTCTACAATTGGTATCAGAGCAGACGGACGGATTCGATTCAAAGCCTTATTCATCAAATTCCTAGTAAGTTTGACTTTTACTCGTCTGAACACTCTTGAATTCTTGATTTTTTTATTCTGATTAAATTGATAGTTTTTGCTTATTGGGTTGTGTTAGAAACATTCATACAAGTGTTTCTGCAAATTTTCACGTCCTAATTCACTCGTTTGGTTGGTCAATTTTGCAAAAAGAGATCAAAGTTTTTGGTTGTGTTCTTCACAAAAAATCGAATTTTTACTATCCAAAGGTGTTGTTTTTGCATTGAAATCAATTGGGTTAGTGCTATTTTTGTGTTTGGTATCGTTTCTAACCGTTCAGGAACGCATTAGAGTAACCCTAATTGATTTTTCGATCGAAATCGCAAAACAGCCGACTTGTCCGGGTAAAACAGCCGCGTTTTCCGGACAAGTTAAAGGTATCCGGATAAAACCTTGAATTTCCATCCGGACAAGTCAATCATCCGGACAACACCTCCATCCGGGTAAGTCTGCATCCGGGTAAGTCCTTATTCCTTTTTTTCCGGGTAATTTTGTGTCCGGATATTACACGTTTCCGGACATCACTTTTCCCGGACACTTAGGTATCCGGTTAAATTCTATCCGGTCAAATTCCATTCGGACACCTAGAGTTTTCCGGTAAACACCATATCCGGACAATTCTTACACTCGGATAACTCTTGCACCCGGATAACTTAAGCTATCCGGACTCTTCTGTTCTTCCGGATTCCTTATCCGGAAACCACCCGGACACATAATCCGGATTCCTTAGCGGGACCCCCGTGCTAAGTCGCAGTAGGGGGACATTGAAGTATCCTTGATACTTTTCCACTTTGAATCGAATCAACGTCTGACGATGACATCGTGCAACCATTAAAGATGTCTCGAGACGCTCTTGCAATCAGCAACCATACCACGTCTCCAGCTGTTGAAGAATCAACTCCGGTATGTGAATCTTCTCAACAAGACTTTATAGAACATATGCAATCACTTGTTGAACGGGCAGATTCCTATAAGGCCACCTCTAAAGAACAACTGCTTGAAATTAGATCTCTATCTGAAGAGCTAGATGTTCAAAGGAGAATAACAGAAAAATATAAGTCTGAAAATGCTATTTTAAAGGAGAAATGCAAAAATCTTTCAATAGCACAAAAAGATCTTCGAGCCAAGATATCTGAACTGACCTTAAAACTTGATCAGTGTGAGAATGAGAAAGCAGAGATTGTTTATCAATGCTCTGCCCTTCAAATTCAACACAAGGAGTTTGTCGCGAAAATTCTTGATCTTGAAACCAAACTCCATAAAAGAGGTCAAACGGATCAAACTATCCACATGAATAAATCCAAAGAGTTCACATATTTTAATAAAGAATGGGGTATCGGATATGATAACCCACATTACTTGAAAAAGGGAAGATGGTATACACCAACTTTGTATGATTTTGCATGTTTTGGTTTGGATAAAAAGTATCCGGAATATGCAATCCAATGGACTGGTCCACTTGAACCTGAAAAGAAAGAGGAAACTGAGGAATACAAGCGCTCACAAACGTCACACATGCAACTATCGTTTTGTTATGAACCTTTGAATTATTCATATCAAAAGAACAAAAAGTATCTCTCTAACGACTACTTTGACTGCTACATGGTTGCTCCGCCCAAGGATTCCTCCAAAAAGGATGAGGACCAACCACCAGCAACCAAGATTGAGACGGACGAGTTTAAACTCTATGTTCCCCCTCTCATCTTGGAAGCAAAGATAGTCGAGTTAGAGGAGTTACTCGAGAAAGAAAGGTCCATTTTTCAAAAGGAAAAGCAAGCGCTTGTAACCGAACTTGAGACACTTAAATCCGCTAAAACCGAGTCTGTGTCGAATGAAGGACAGGAAATCCTTCGGGTAGAAATCAATCGGCTAACATCCAAACTGTCTGCCTTGGCAACAGAAGTGATGCAAGAGCAAGTGAGTAAAAGTCAACTCCAAGAGAAGTTTGACCAACTCCAAAAAGAAAAGGTGATCCTACCCGAAACTTCCTCAAACTCTTCAGATACATCTTCGTGTAAAGCTTTCTTTGTCCAAACTTCCGCAGGAAAAGGAAATGTGTCTCAAGAAAAGTGTTTTCAAAAGAATCTTAACTCTGAATTTCAAAAGGCTTCCGCACTAGATTCTTCACAAAGCACAAGTTCAAAGTGTTCCTCACCTTCCTCGACCAATCCTAGTCCATCGATTCCCGATATAGACTTTTCCAAAGTTATGAACTCCGAAGGTAATTCTGAAGGAGAGTTCGAGTCGTTCCCCTTTGACAAACCTCTCCCGAGTCACACAGATTTTTTGTCACCGGTAGTCAATCGCCCGGTCAATTTTCTAAAGGGTGACAGTTCCAAAACAAAGACCCCAGCTGTGATAAAGATTTCTAAATCTAAATCTGTTTCTCAAAGACAATCACAGCCGAGGCAAAAGACCGAGCGATTGCCTGAAAAAAATCCTCCTTCCTTGAAAGTCACTGAAAAAGCTGTCAATGTGCGTTCAGATAAAACCGGCCAGCCTAAACAAGCTAATCCAAAGAGGCTAGCTAAGGAATCTGTTGCGAAAGGGGGTTCAAAGTCATTTAACACTGGTTTCTATCCTAGGATGAATAAGCATGATTGCACATGGAATCATTGGAATCGTTTTGAAGTTTCTTATCCGATTAAGCTCAATTCAATTCACCAATTGATTCAATTATCGCGTGATTGCTTATGTTGTTCTAGGTGTGGTTGGAATGACTTTGATAAAATTAACCTTAATGATTGGTTTGGGTCATATCACATGTATAATCACACACCCAAACGGAAACCCCGTAAGAACAAAAAGAAGTCCAAATCTAAACGGGGTCCCCAATCAGAGGTTAAACCAAAGAAAGTAAGGAAACCTAATTCAAAACAGGTTCCTCCTACTGAGGCAAAACCAACACCCAAGAGGCAACCTGCTTTAAAACAGGTTCCTCCGAAAGGTGTGAAATCTAACCCTCCGGGACCTAGGCAAATCTGGGTACCCAAGGTCCGCTAAACTTGTTTTGCAGGACGGTCATGTGTGGTTCTAAAACACTAGATGCTCCACAAACATGACCTGAAGGAGGGAGTTGCTCACGATCTACAAGGAACAATATTACGAAGACGTGAGATTTGTCTATACCGGTGCTTTCACGAGCTGCTCATGTGTTTAGGGGGAGCATGATCAGCTATCAGGTAAGTTTACTATACTTTTGAGGGGGAGCGTCACACACAGTTTTTCTTACAACTGTCAAAAAGGTTTTTTTTGTGTGTGGATACTCCCGTGTGCATTTCACACCCCACGCTCAATTTGAGGGGGAGCGAGAGAAGGTTCGTCTCTTAAAACCACATAGTCCTATTTCTGCAAAATCAACAAGGACATGAAAAGTTTTTTGTGAAAATCCAGAGTTTCCGGACAGGTATCCGGACTGGTTCCCCATCCGGAAAGATTCAATTTATCCGGAATCCTTCGGTGTCCGGATAGTTGGGTTTGTCCGGTAAGTGTTGCACTTCCAGTATGTTGTCCGGACACCCCTGTTCTGTCTATCCAGTGTATCCGGACAAGCTTCCGGACCGAATAGATGTTGTCCGGAATCCTCTTTCATACGGATACCATGTTTGTCCGGTATCCCATATGTCCGGAGTACTCTTCAACTGGAAAGAGATAGAGCGCGACCTCGAACTTCAAATCAAAGGGGGAGATTGTTAGGGTCAAAATATGTTGATTTAAAGTTCAATGGTTTATGTTGTAATTACTTATTCTTAGTCTGATAGTGAACGGGTCGTGGGCTTGATACCACGGGCCCATAGTATATATTGTATCCTAGCTTGGAAAAACAAGCTAGTCGTTCATTTGCTTTCTATTCGTATTGTAAACTTTTCTCTGAAAGCTAATAGATGGATGACCAGTTGAAATCAATTATCATTGCATATTATTACTGATTTCTACTTTGTTGCACGGATCTGGATTCTACAGTATCCACATCCACCGCTGAGTCGGAGTACGTTGCTGCGGTAAGCTGCTGCTCTCGGGTAATTTGGATGCGCACCCAACTAAAAGACTATGGATTTACGTACTCGAAGGTTCCCATTTACTATGACTCGAAGAGCGTGATAGCTATATCAAGCAATCCGGTGCATCACACGAAAACGAAGCATATAGACGTTCGATACCATTTCATTAAGGATCACGTCAAAAGAGGTACAATCGAACTCTACTTTGTTAATACTGAGCATCAGATAGCAGACCTGTTTACCAAACCCTTGGACGAAAAACGCTTCAATTATTTAGTGTCCAAGCTAGGTATGCTAAATCTTAAAGTTTAACGTGTCCATGAGCTCGATACACTTTCTATACGCTAACATAGGACTATCACTTCATCATCCGGCGATTCATCCTTGGATAGTCAAGTACACAATTCTACGTTACTGTATTCTACATGTATCGATCTCATTACTATTTTCATCACAATCGAATCTCGGTTTGCAATTTTTTTCACTTTTTTCAATTAAATTAATTTGACACATGTTGGTATTTGATTGGTTAGCTTGATATTTTTTTACCATAAATCTTATCACAATAAAAAGATGGCTTTAACAAATATATTAAGAAATAAAAAATATATCAAAATCCATATTTTTCAGTTCTCTACAAATAGAGACCAAAATTGATATGTTTTTATCACACCAATCTTTTTCTCTATTTGTATCTCGTGTTTTTTATTTTCAACTGTAATTTTTTAATTATAATTATATTTTAAAATGTCAAATAGTTTTTTTATCTATTTTTCATATTAAGAATAATAAAAAGAATATTTTAGATATAATAAAATATTATATATATATATATATATATATATATATATATATATATATATATATATTAAAAATATGTGAGATTTGGTTGGATCACTAATAAATCATAGAAAATGTAAGATTGGATTGAGTTTGAAAATTAAATAGGTGGAAGAGAAATAAATGATTTTTTTAATAGAGATTGGGTTGAATTGGTTTGTTGATAAACATAGTCTTATACACACTTAACTTTTATCTCTTTTTTCTTACCTAAACCTAACAACTTTTTTTACCAGCTAGTTTTCTCCCCTGCTTGAGGGACGAGCTGAAGACCAGCACCAAATAATCCCAGCAACTGCTGAAGACATCCAAATAATCCCAGTCTCTATTCTAGAGACTGATGAACAAGAAGAAGAGGAATTGATGACACTCCCAAACAGACCCTCACGACAAATCCAAAGGTCTGAGGATGAACTACAAAGAAGAAGATCAATAATCCTCTATCATCTAGAAAGCCAACGGATCAAGATCCCTCCTCGGCAAGGTACTACTTCTGACGAACTTGGATTCCTGAGCCCGGAAGAACATGAAGAATCAATCAAGGCTTAAGAAATGGATGCTACCTACCAAAAGGATGCTCTCAATGCCCTTAAGAGAGCGCATAACTCAGTCTATGATAAGAACCTGAAAAAGAGCCCGATCAGAGTCCAAGAGCAATTGCTGAAAGAAGCTGAGTAGGAAGCCGAGAAAGAAAAGGTTGTCAGCGATTTAGACTTAAGTTGGTGCAGAGAGAAAGTCGATCATCGTTACCATCCCAAGAGAAACACTGCTGTGAACATAATGGGAAAGAGAAAAAGGTATTTAGTGTTGGTGACCATCCAAGTAATTAGAGATGATGACTTAGCGCAAACCATGTTCATGTCTAAGCTGATGAACTTTGGTTTTGAAGAATGGTTAGAGGTCATATATGCAATACAAAGATCCAAGTCCAAGTAGAAAGCCCACGTGGAGAAGTTATTGAACTTGCTTATCAACAGAGTCTCAGCAAAAGTGGATTTACCTCCTCCTCCTCCTCTACCGCAGAACCAAATATCAGCAAAGAAGAGAAAGTGAGCATCTACCTCTGATGAACCTGCTACTCAAAATGAAACATGGATAGAATTCTCAAGACGAGCAGTGCTTGGACCACCACCTGATCTATCAACTCTTAACCTATCACTGCCACCAGGAGGACCCTTCAAACCTGGTCAAGTGTTAGGGGACCCTTATGGAATCATTTTCTATGATTGGGATGGGATCTAGCGCTTTCAACGAGACTCAGAGATTCCTATCCGCCCAACCAATCAAATTAGAGATCTTATTACTGGTGCAACATGTCAATAACAAGTATCTTCATCAAAGCCCATATTCACATAGAAGCCAAGCGCATAAAACAATAGAGTGAAGAAGTGCCTAACTGGATGATCACTGAAGAAGACTCGTATGATAAAGACCTGATCAAAGAAGAACCGTTCTAGCTGTTAGATTCCCTTCTTGTAATCTTTTGTAATTTATCAGTTATTAATTGTAGTACTTGTATATTTTTTTCACGTCTAGTTTAAACTTTCAACTTCCCTTTGTAATCTTATTATTAGTTGATGAAAGTTTTTCAGTGAAAGTACTTTACTCCATCATTACTATAAAATATCCCTTAAAACAGTAAATGGGACACGCAGCTATGAGTCCTGTTAATCCTTATGTTTTAATACTTAGAAATTTTCTTATGTTGCTTTGTCATCATCAAATAGGGGGAGATTGTTGATCCAAACTCTCTTAGTGATTTGATGATGACCATTAGTATACTTAATGAAAATTTCATTTAACATATGTATGTATTAATGCTTCGCCATCAGCGATAACATATGTATTAGTGTTTCACCATCAACGATTGTATAGTGAGTCTGTTCAGTATCGCTGATGATTTCTAATGTAATACTGTTATCTGTTATCGCTGAAGACATGTTTCGCCACACAAGAGTTCATCGTTGACATCTAAAAAAAAGCTGATGAACAAGGAAAAGTCTACTAACGATCTAATGCAGACATCAATGAAACCAAGACAAGTCTACACATGCGCGACAATTTAAGAACAAAGTTTCAGCGTTAACTGACTTATATCAGGCCTCACAGATGGGAGACTTAATCAGCGATCGCTGATCATGAAGCTTGTGCTTCAAGATTTGTTTGTCTTATCTCCTTGCACAAAAGTACGAAGGTACAGAAGAAGTTTGCTTTTGTCCAAAATCGTACAACCACTCTGCCACCTACACTGTTCACCATGCGACCCAAAGCATGTCTTGATAGAAGTCAGAAGCATGCGCCCAATGAGATGCTGACACGTGTAATGTGCTCTTGCCATGCATTTAATGCATAGGGTATAAATAGGAGCAATGCCCTTTATTTGGAAAGAGTTCCCTGATCTACTTAGTGCATGTAAAAAACCTCTGAATTTCTACTTATCCTTTTCTCTCTAGTTTCTTAGTGCGAGAAATCTTTGTGATTCTCATGTTTGTTTCGATTAGGTTTACAAAATCTTATTTCGCAACAAACTGTAAATTGTGTTTTTATTTATCAATAAACAATTTAGAAAAATAAATTTATGTTTGTATTCAACCCCCCTTTTTCAAACTTTCCTCCTTGTATAACCCCTACGGGACCAATAACTAGAACAATCGTATAATATCTCTTTCTGATGATGTCTACCGTTTCATTATGAATCTCTCCACAAGCAAAGATATGTGGAACACTCTCACTGTGCTATATGAAGGCACATTTGAAGTGAAGCAGAGCAGACAAATCACTCTCACCCGACAATATGGACTGTTCATTTAAACAAAAATGAATTCCTCACTGACACTTACAATAGGTTCAATTCTTTCCTTAATGATCTTAAAGTTCATAACAAAGTGTTTGATAATGCTGAACTACTATGCACATTTATGGACTATCTTCCAGACTCTTGGGAAAACATAATTGTAAGTCTCAAGACCTCTAAAGATTTGCACATCATGCCACTCACAACATTATGTGGAACTTTATACAATTTCGAGCAAACCAATGCCTTAAAGAAAAAATTGTTCCATGAAACAAAAACTCCAATATGGCTTTTGTCTCATCGGATTTCAAAAAAATGGGTCTCTCTTCAAAACCCACATATGAAAAATGAATCCGAGAAATTTGATGTTCATTCTGAAAACTTCACTTTTAACCTAAATAAAGAGTTTGATGATGGGATGAAAATTGTTTCCCTGAAAGATCTAAGTGACTCTATCTCTAGCTCTCTCTCTCTCTCTCTCTCTCTCTATCTCTCTCTCTCTCTCTTGTTGCTTCCATTTTTAACAAAGTTCCCAGATAAAACAACTTTCAAGAAGGATCTAATAGATTCCTTAGGAGACCATCATCTGTCAATCAAACCATGTCCTCTTATGGAAAGACAAATAATGTATGTTTAAATTGTGGAAAGAAACGATACTTTTCTATTTACTGCATATCTAGAAGATCATAACATATTTCTCTACATCCTCTCAAGGATCTCTATCCTCTTATAAAGTAGGAAGGGAAGATACAAGTGATGAAAAACTCATCTCCAAAGACAATTGTAGAAAAGAAAAGGGGGATGATGGTTGAAGAACACGTGTGAGAAGAACACCCGTGATATCTGAATTAAATGAAACAGAAAAGTTCAAACTGATTGTCTCATCTTCAAAAGGAGAATCCACTACATCTATCATCAACGAAGTATTTCCTACTTTTTTCTCCTATGATATCCCTATCTTACGATGTGTAATGCTCTTGAAGCTAAGGAAAAATTTGAATGCACTATTAAAAACTAACTGTCAAACTATCTGAAAGTCTTGAAAAGATCAAAAATCTCAACAAAGAAAAACATGCATTGGCCAAAAGCCTTGCTAAAGAGAAATCCATCATAATGAGCTAGAATAAATCGTCTTCAAATAAAAAAGGCTTTTAGACTTACAAATCTTCAATCCTGGTCAAGGTCTTGGATATCTTTCCTCCTCTGAGGAATATGACAAACCTTTCTCAAACTTCACATATTCTGGAAGAGCCTTTGTCTATTCTAAATTTGAAAAAGCCTTCTTCTACTCCTAATGAAAAATAAAATGATTTAAATCTTTACTTAAGATAAATGAGGTGATTGCATGTCTGAAGCAAACAACAATGAGCTTGTTTCCTCCTCATTGGTTCCTCGTGATATGTAGGACATAAGGAATAAAAAACTTAAGAATTTTTTGTCCCTAAAAGGGCAAATGAATAAGGTATTCTTGGCCCAAATCATCTTGTCCCAAATCATACCCATCCCCCAAAAACATTTCCTATATTTCCTCAAAACAATATTAATGGATTTTAAAGATACGTATCCTCTAGAAAATGGTACAACTGTGGAAAACCTTTTCATTATGCTTAAGACTATCCCTATGACAAAATGATCGCATTTGCTAAAAAGATCATTTCTTCAAAAGTGCCCATCAAGAGATGGGTACCTAGGAACTTGATCTCTTATGATTAATCCGGTCGTTGTCTCCTAAAAGTCTTTCACCCTTAAACAATTGGTTTTTCTCTAGATTGTGTGTCATCATTTTTCATTTTTTTTAAAATTGTTTTTACTTTATCCGTCAAAATCTTGATCTGATATATCACTTGACACTCTTTGAATCCGACCCTCTATCTTTATATCGGATTCCCCTCTCAAAAGTATCAATTCTCTCCACCTTCACCTGTATTATCCCAAAATCATAAACCTCTTTCTCTCACTACTCATCCGTTCTCTCTCAAGAAATCAAACCTTCAACCAATTCTCATTCCTTTTCATCTTCAATGGATTCTGATCTTTCTGGTAACATCCTCACCAATGTCAAGTTCGTTGCTTCCAACTCTATTGGACTGTTTGAGAAACAAGATGACAATCAAGAATATCACACTATGATAAATTTTTTGGTAAAAAGACCTCAGTACTACGCTATTTTTGTCTCTTGTCCTTCATCTCACATGCGCACGTTTCTTCTTGGAAACTTCTGGTGTTCATGTGTTCACTCGTCTTCCGATAAATCAATTATCTCCTTTGTATTGAGTGACAAAGATGTCGTCATTGATGCCGACGACGTTGTAAAGGTATTTTATCTACCTTCTTCATCCATTGCTGAATATGAAGACTTGTGCAAAGATGAAGATGTTCTGCATATTCTATAATATTGAAGATGTTCTGGATATTCTATAATATTGAATGTTTAAGGAATCCAAGGATGCAAATGTTGCAGGGACTCTTGTTATGAAGCACATATCCAGGGTATGACACTAATTTTTCACTCATCTCGTTCAATGTTTAAGCACAAAAATGAGAGGATTTGATCAATCTCCCAGTAATGTCACAAAACTGGCTCATGCTCTTATTTTCCAAAGAGACATCAACTTTGGAAAATATTTCTTTGAGGAGCCAGTCGGAAAGGTAACCATGAAGTCTTATAAGAAAAGTTAAGTTCCATGTGTTTGCTATTATTCTCTTCTAATTGCTGAAAAGCATGGAGAAAACATCACCATTCCGACCAATGCATCTGCCCCTACTACATCTAGAGAAAAGAAAAGTCTTGCCATCAATCGGATTTCTACTACTGTATTAAAAAGGAAATCCAGTCCTTTGGAACTAAGAATGCCCCCAGGTATGATCTCCTTTGCTCAAGCTACCATCTTGGAACTCTTCTTCTGATAGAGAAGCAACCAGGAAATTCTTACTGGCCAAAATCCTCTCTAAAGAAGAAAATATCCACCTTGGCCTCCTATCGATCTCTTCTTCTCGACCATCCAAGAAACCTAAGAAATCCGACATCTCTTCTAAAAAGGGATCGAATATCTCTAGACCATTTTTGGAGGAATTACGAATACGAAAACACCTTCGAGATCTACACAAGTTCCTAAACCCTCCTCTCAAAAAAGGATGTTACAACCACCCAACTCCTCACTATCTTCCCAACAAGATATTATTGTACAAACGGGATACCCTAAAGCATCACTTTCAGCTCCTCTGATGACTAGTGATATAATCATGTATTTGTGATCCCAGAAACAAGTAAACAATCTATGAATCAAGCAACACTTGTGTCATCTCTCATTAATCTCTAAAGGTGTGAATACAAGGTAGAGAGAAAAACTTCAAGTGTCTTGAAGTAATAAGCATGTAGTGTTAAAAAATATAAGTCTATCTAGGCTATTTATACCTAGACTATAATTTTACATTTAAGCCCTTCTACTTGGATACAACTAACAATTTCAGCACTAACATTCTCCCCCTTTGTATCCAAGAAGAAAAAATGCAAAAGATTATCTCAGATGCTCTGGAGGTATGTATCTCTTCCTTATCCCGAAGATGATCTCGAATCTTCTAAGAGCATTTCGATATTCCAATATGTCTTCAATCGCTTTCAGAGCTTTGTTAATCAACACTTTCTCTTTCTTATTTAGAGGCACTTTCTTCTGTTCACCAAGTCTGGTTTCTCTATCAACCGAATCTTTATCATATTCAAGGTACCATCACAAATCTTTTTGATTTCAATCAACCTCAGGAATTTCTTCTTTTTCTACCCATTAAGATAGACAACCCCAAATTCTGGTTTCTCTAACACCGTGTATATTGGAATACCTTGAATATCTGGCAAATTTTTGTTTGGCCTCCTGACATTTACTCTGATCTGATTTCCCTCCAACGCCAATTGAAAATCAGTCAAGTAAGCAAGTTTGATTAGATTTTTCATGAATCTCTTCACCGCTTGATAAGCCTCAAACCAAGTCTGATTCTTATTTGGAAGCCTTGCAAGTATGTCATATAATCTGAAGAAATATTCATAAGTTAAGGATTTGAAATCTGCCTCATTGAAAGACCATTCCTTACTATCTGTATGGTAGACTGTGAATCTTGGATACCATACGTTCAGAATTTTCTCGGATTCTATCTTTGAAATCTTCACAATCTCCTTGTCAGTTCTAACAAACTTTAGCTCTCTGTCTTTGTTACTCATCAAGTGAAGATATTCAATCAAGTGAAGAGGTGGAAACTTCTCTATGGAATACAACTTTACTTTGTCAATCGGTTGAACTTGCTTCACAAATAAATCTCTTCTGATATCCTCCTGGAATGGAGTGATAATCCTTATTCTGTGCCCTCTTCTTTCAATCAATAATTATCTATCAATTAGCATCTGAAAGTTTCATATTTCTGCCTCGGATACTAGATCTACTATCTTGCCTTCCGGTAGATCAGGTATGACTGGAACATCAATTAGTGGATCAGCTGGTCTAGAAAAATGAGGAACATTTTCATCATCTGAATCGGGATCGCTCAACTGCGATTCTCATTTCCAACCATTCAGTAAATCCGAACTTGTCCAGGTCTGACATGGAGCAAGTTCTGAAGTGGCCGTTTTCTTTGACAACTTGAACGTGAACAATCGGTACCTTTTTGTTATTTTTTAGAGCGTATCTCCCTTTCACGTTTACAGCTTTCACCCTTGAGGCATGTTGTCTGTAATGGCACATCATCTTACACCACTCGAGTGTGGTGCCGCTGACTTTGGTCTTTTCTTGGTGGATCCTCTGTGCGTCCTTCATTAGTTTCTTTTGGACAGCGAGAAGAAATCTTTTCAAGTCTGGATCGTCGAAAGAACGTTGAGGGAGCTCTAGGGCCTATTCTCTGTCTTTCTCTTCAGCCTTCTTTCTTTCAGCGAAGAGTTTCTCAGCTCTGAGGGATTCAACGACTTCATCTTTTGAAAGAATGTTTAGTCGAGTAGGAATGAATCGCTGATCCTCTAGCTGTCTGATCATAGCGGCTCTCTTTTTCAGCTCATCTTCTTTTAGCTTGTGAGGAACTAAGGAAGGTCTTTTGTTGTGAGAGAGCAATTCTTCTTCTTCAAAAATGTCATCAGTACCATCGAGATTCAGGACCGGGATTATTTCATCAGCACTCGGGGCTGGGATTATTGTTGGAGAAGTAGGAGGAACTTCAGCTGGATCCTCAAGCAAGGGAGAGGACTAGTTGAAGCATAACGATCGTTTATGTAAGATCATTTGGGAGAAGGAGATAGAGAAAAGAATAAGGCTAAGTGTTTAGAGGTTTTATGGAGAGGAGAATTGAGGTTGAGAAGGGATAGAGGAGGGATGCAGTGTAAGGGAAGAAAAAGTATTGTACCTGACAAACGGGCTTTTGTAGCAAGATAGTCAGATTGTCTTCTGCAGCGATGCCTTTGTTTTTGCCTTTATCAGCTTCAGTCACTGCAGGCTTTTTTGCGGTCCCCTCCCCTGAAGTCTCTTTGATGACTACCCCTTTTTGAGCAGGGGCTCTTTTTGTTGGCTGGAAGGAGAAGTCGACGTCATCATCATCATCATCTTTAGGGGATGATGATGGTTCATTATTAGCGATATCGACGTCTTCATCGTCTTCTTCAGCATCTTCTTCGTCCTCATCGAGGTCTAGGATTTCGACATCAGCGTCAGGATCAGCTTCAGTGTCCTCTTCGAGTTTCTCTTCCTTAGATTCAGCGTCATGTTGGGAGAGCTCGGTTCCTTCAGGGTTTTCATCTCCCTAAGGTTTTTCAGCGTCAATAGCAGTTATCTCCCCCTCAGAATCATGGGGAAGATCTTCTTGATTCTTCTCCCCTTCTTCCAGATGATGGATGGGGGAGGTAGAAGGAACTTTCAGCAGCAGCAACATCAGCGTGCTTTGGGTCACTATCTTTTTGGCTAGTGATCCCAACGCATGTTTCAATCCTTGCTATTTTGTCTTCTAGGTCAGAGATAGCAGGACTAATCTTTTGAAGATCCTCTCGATCAACCTGAGTGAAATGTGAAGGAGCACATGTGGCAGCATTCAGGCGTTCCATGATTTGCTGCAGTAGAGTGGTGGCGGTGCATACATCCGTTTTCAAGGAAGACACCTCTCCCTGAAGGTTACCAACCACTGTATTCAGCGATGTGACTTTGCCGGACAGGGTTGTGAAGTTGGTGGAGAGGTTGGTGTTGGTGGAGTTGAGATTGTTGATGGAGGTGGACTTTTCAGCGAGAGCAGTAGCAAGATTTCCAATGCTACCTTCCACCTTTTCCAGATTATCACTGGATGCTTTACCTATCACCTCAGTGGTGAGAGTCTTAAGAGCCTCTCCAGCGTTTGTAACCGCTGAAGAGTTTATAGAGAGAGTGGTGGTGAGAGATTCCACTTTTTGTGACAAATCCTTGAGGGAGGTGTCGATATCTCCCAAATTAGGACCTGTAACAGTTAAAAACTTATGAACAAAAGAAAACTCAGAAGTTTGGGATTTTGAGAGAGGAGTGTTTGAGTTCTTGTGTATACCTGCGGGTGGGTTGGTGAAGTCATCGAAGTTCCAGTGACCTGAGAAAGTTTCATAGTCGTCTTCCAAAGAGGGTTGATGCCTTGAAGTGCTCACAGGTCCTATATTCTGATCCATCATCCTCTGTAGAGTATCAGCAGATGTATCGCTGAAGATGATGTTTGTTGTAGAGAGTGGAGGGAAAATAGGTGGAGTGACCAAAGAAATACTGGGAGGAGTAAGAGTTGAGAAGATGGATTGGGAAGCAGGTTCAGCGTTGGATCTGCTGAGAATTACTTCCGCGGTACTTGGAGGTACTGAGGGAGGGAGGTTCTGTTCCAAGTTAACCTCAGCGTTTAGAGACGTTGAAGTAGGTTTAGAAGGGGTGGCTTTAGCAGTTGTGGAAGAGCGTTCCACGAAACCATCTAGCATCGTCTGTAGAGAGATGGATGCTAGGTCTTCAGTCTGGGAAGGCTTAGGGGGTTGCTCCTTGGTTTTCTTGGTCCTTGAAGCACCAAGAGGGGTTGGTGATTGTTTTCATTTTCGAGGAATGGGAGTTGCAGCCTGGGTATCAGCGGTTGGGATTACCGCTGCAGAAGTGGTAGCTGCAAAAGTAGAAGAAGTGGGGGTTCTAAGAAGAGGTAAGAGAGTAGAGAGACGTACCTCGTTTGCCAGGGGCTTGAAGTCGAGAACTTTAGGGCCAACCTGTGAGAGCTTCAGGTCGCCCACCGCTGGGTATTTATCTTTTAGCCCTTGTGCCAAGAGAGCGTTGATAAACCGTGGATATGGAACAACTTTTGGTCTGTCAGTTGCTTCCACCCTGAGCATCATATCTTCGAATATGATCTTTGCCCAATCAATGTGGAGGCCCTTCAGCAGTGCATACCACATAGCCAGCTGGGGTTGTGATGCTTGGTCAGTTGACCCAGTCTTCGCTGTTAGGCAGCTGATCAGATGAGCGCAAATGAAGTTCATCTCGCTGGGCATCTTTGATTTCTTGATGGCGATCAGCTTCTTCTCAGGGAGTTTGTCTCTCCATGTTTCCCATACGTACTGCAATGCATCAAAGAATGCAATCAGTGTTTCCCTATCAGTGGGGTTTTTGGGCTTTGGTAGAGGGACAAAGCATTTTTCTTTGGAACTACCAGGGAGGTTCAGGGCACACCTGATAGCACCAGGGGTTATCTTGGAAGAACCATACTCGGTGTCAAAGAGGATGACATCGATCATTTTCTTTGGGTCTTTGGTTGAGGGTACCTGAGCTCTTCTAGCAGTATACCAGAATTGAGCGAGAAGATGTTTGTGGGCTGGAGGTGCGATTGTCAGGGCTGTCGATAGAGGACATGTCTGAAGGAATACAACGACCTTGTTCAGGTGTGTAACTTGTTTCCTTGGAGGAAAGTCGAAGAGAGCATAGTAATTGTTTGCTTGAAAAGTAACCTCTTCTAGTTTAAAGTCAACATGAGGAGCTTTAATGAGTTCGATGCTTTCAGAGGCAGTGGGGGACTGAGCAGTAGGAACGTCAGTAGATGCCATTTCTGTTTAACAAAATGTAAACATGAAGAATATGAAAAGAAGTTCTTAAAATGGATAAAATGTCCAAAATAAGGGTTTCTAGGGTTTTGTAATTTCTATTTAGAGAAAGAAATAGAAATTAGGGTTTTTCTAGTTTTGACAAAAGTTAAAAATCTAGTGAATGTCTTATTTTCCAGTTTCCATTTAAAGAAAGGATTCTGGAAAACATATGAAGTTACAAGTTTAAGATTTTTGTTTTAAACTTGAAGAACAATCATGAAGATGGTGTTCATAAAATCATGAAGAGAAATGATTTCATTTTGTAAAAGTTCTTTTGTTTGATCTTTTAAAAACAAGAATAAGATCAGAAACAAGTTTATGTTTTGCAAAATAAGAGAAATATTAACCTGTAGTGTTGAAGAAGATGAACAAGTTCTTGAGTAAATATTTTGAATGCAACAGAGTTCTTGCTTGAGAAAGATAAGTTCGCGTTAAAGGTAAAAATATAAACGCAATGGGTTTATATAGTAAGAGTAGAGAGAGAAAAACTATGAGCGGGAAAGTTTTTCATGATGACACGAACACGTCCCTTGAATTTGATTGGACAAGCAAGACGAAACGAGTGAACGTGTCAGAGAAAAGCATACCATTGTTATCCGTTTGATGACGTCACAAACATCCTTTCATATTTTAGGGTGTCTCTGAGGATTTTGAAAACTCAGGGACAAATTTAAAACATGAAGCACTGATTAGAAATATCAGTGAGTTTTAGAAATTTCAAAGTATCACTGAA
Organism: Saussurea involucrata; assembly: GCA_033807775.1. Lineage (NCBI taxonomy): Eukaryota > Viridiplantae > Streptophyta > Magnoliopsida > Asterales > Asteraceae > Saussurea > Saussurea involucrata. Next base: position 103,318 of record JAWVWS010000373.1, read on the forward strand.
AGGAAGAGATTTTCAGTGATGCAATTTGTTTTGAAATCTTGCATTTATAGGCGAACGTCAACGAGTAAGAAAGAACATACATTGATATCAGCGAATCAATTTTGTTCAGAAAGTAGGTGATTGATAGGGTTATACAAATTCATTTATCACTGATCAAATGTGAACCACTGAAGATTTTACTCTTCTAAGTTCAGCTTTCCAAGCTCGCTGATGAGTAAGTTGAATCTTGTCTCATCAAGAGGTTTAGTGAACATATCAGCTAACTGAAAGTCAATTGGGATAAAATGAAGTTCTATATCACCATTCATCACATGATCTCTGATAAAATGATACCTGATTTCGATGTGTTTGGTCTTTGAGTGTAGCACTGGATTGTTTGCTATGGCGATGGCACTTGTGCTGTCGCAATAGATTGGAATTTTGGAGAGCTGAAGTTCATAGTCCAGTAGTTGATTTCTCATCCACAAGACCTGAGAACAACAGCTTCCAGCGGCTACATACTCAGCTTCAACGGTTGAGGTGGACACTGAGTTTAGCTTTTTACTTGTCCAACTCACCAGCTTTCCACCCAGGAGCTGACAGCCTCCTGTGGTGCTTTTGGTATCCAATTTGCATCCTGCAAAATCACTATCTGAATAGGCGATTAGATCAAACCCTGAGTCTTTGGGATACCAAAGACCTATGTTAGGAGTATCCTTAAGGTAACGAAAGATTCGCTTTACAGCGATCAAATGATATTCCTTAGGGTTAGCTTGATATCGATCACACAAACAAGTTGCGTACATAATATCAGTTAGGCTAGTTGTAAGATACAGAAGAGAGCCGATCATCCATCGGTACGTCATGACATTAACAGGTTTCCCAGAAGGATCCTTGTTTAGTGTCAGTGGCGGTGCAATATGAGTTTTCATAGATGAACTCTGAGTTAAATCAAATTTCTTCAGCATATCTTTAACATACTTTCCTTGATGAATGAAAGTTCCTTTTTAATTCTGTTTGATTTGAAGACCAAGGAAATATGTTAGCTCACCCACCATACTCATTTTATACTCGACTTTCATTCCTTCAGCGAAACGAGTACAAAGGTCAGGGTTAGTGGAACCAAATATAATATCATCGACATATATTTAAACAAGAATAATATGACCTTTTACTTTCCTGAAAAATAAAGTTTTATCGATTTTACCTCGCTCAAATTTTTCGATTTGGAAATAAGAAAAAAAAGTGTCATACCATGCACGAGGAGCTTGCTTTAAGCCATAAAGTGCCTTATCCAGTTTATAAACATAACCTGGATGCTTAGGATCTGAGAATCCTGGAGGTTGTTCCACGTAGACTTCTTCATTCAGCTTTCCATTGAGGAACGCTGATTTAACATCCATCTGATAAACATTGAAGTCTCTGTGTACTGCGTAAGCTAAGAATAGACTAATGGCTTCTAGTCTTGCTACTGGAGCAAATGTCTCGTCGTAGTCTATACCTTCCTCTTGTCTGTATCCCTGAGCAACAAGACGAGCCTTGTTGCGGGTTACAGTTCCATGTTCATCCAACTTGTTTCAATAGACCCATTAGTGCCTATCACTGACTTGTCGGATAGTCTAGGAACAAGCTTCAAAACTTTGTTTCTTTCGAACTCAGTCAGCTCTTCTTGCATAGCGCTGGCCCAGTTTGGATATTGGAGGGCATCATCTGTTTTCTTTGGTTCAATCAGAGAAATAAAGTTAACAAATAGCCAAATGTTACCTGCACTTTGTTGAGTCTGAACACCAGCGTTTGGATCACCAAGAATTTGTTCAATAGGGTGATTGATAGTCCATCGCTGAGCCGGAAAATGAGTCGCTGGCTCAATATAAACTTCTGGAGGAGCTGAAGATGAGGCTTCAGCAACTTCTGGTATGTCAGCCAAGAGAGGAATAGGTTCAGATGTCATTTCATTCCCTAATTGCTGAGAAGTAGATGGTATGTCTGAGACAGAAGATTCAGAAGTAGGCATAGTGTTTAGAGGAACAGCTGAGACCCATGATGTTTCAGCTTCACTAGTCTGCATGCTTGGGATGATGGTTGGATCATCTGAATCACCAAGATGAGAAAACATTCAATGATTCAGTTCTTCAGTATAAGCAGAAGGTCTAGAGTTCGCTGAACGGGATTTGTCAAAAGTGACATGGATTGTTTCTTTTACAGTTTCTCTTCTTCGATTGAAGTCTCTGAAGGCTTTAGAGATTGAAGAGTATCTAAGAAAGATTCCATCATTAGCTTTAGGATCAAACTTTTCAAGGGCATCTCTGTTATTCAGTATGAAACACTGACATCCATAGATGTGAAGAAAGCTAATTGAAGGCTTTATCCCATGGAAGAGTTCATAGGCTGTTTTCTTGAATCTTTTGACTATCAGCGACCTGTTTTGAGTAAAACAAGCAGTGTTGACAGTTTCTGCCCAAAACTGAGTAGGTAGATGAGAATCGCTGAGCATTGAACGTGTAGCTTCAATGATAGTTCGATTTCTTCTTTCAGCGACTCCATTCTATTGCGGTGTTCTCACTGAAGAAAAGTTGTGAGAAATACCCTTACTTTCAAAGAAGGAATCAAGAGAATTGTTTTTGAATTCAGTCCCATGATCACTCCTTATTGAGCGAACGGTCATGTTGTTCAGGACATCCATTTTCCTGACAAAAGTGATGAGTTCTCCAGGGTGTCACTCTTAGAACGGAGAAACAATACCCATGTATAGCGATAGAATTCATCAATTATGACCAACGTGTATTTCTTTCCAGCGAGGGATTGTTTGTTAACAGGGCCAAACAAATCCATATGGAGAGTTGTAGAGGAGATGACACTGAGGAAACTTACTTAGATTTGAAGCTTGCCTTCGTTTGTTTTCCTTTCTCACACGCTGAACATAAGGACTCCTTAGCGTATGAGTGTTGAGGTAGACCAGTGACCAACTCTTTTAAAGAAAGAGTATTTAGTGTCTTCAATTTAGATGAGAGAGCCTCTTATGTCATAGCCAGTTAACATCAGATAAGGCTTTTGAGAAGAAATAGGAGTTTTCAGTGGTTGGCGAGTCCATGTTTATAACATAAACATTTTCCACACGATATCCGCTGAGAGCTATCTTCTCCTTTTTGTCAGTAACAAAGCAGGATTCCTTAGTGAAAATCACTTTGTTATCCTTATCACACAGCTGACTGACGCATATATGCTTCAGTCCTTCAACATATGCGACTCTTCCGAAGGTTGTTGTACCATTTGAGAGTACACCAAAACCTCGGGTATAGCCTTTTCCGTTTCCACCGAAAGTCACTGAGGGATCCTTCTCTTCCTTGTATTCAGTGAGCAGGTTTTTCTTTCCAGTCATGTGTCTAGAGCATCCGCTATCAAGATACCAGATACCCTTCCGAACCTGCAAACAAAGGAAGATTAGATTGCTTGGGCACCCATTTAACCATGGGCCCACATTTGTCAGTGGTGGTAGAGGAAGTGGAAGGTTCAACAATCTTCGCAGCATTTGAAGATTCAGCTTCAGAATTTGTCTTCACTTTGGTTAATTTCTTAACCTCAGCGGTAGGTTTCACCTTAACCTGATTTGCACCAGGATTGGTCTTTCCTGAGTCCTGGACTTCAGATGTACCTTCATATTGAACACAGATTGTGTCCCACATGGATTAAGAGGTTTTCAGGTTCATGACGGAATGGTAGACTTCGTCAGGAAGAGCCACCTTCTTCTTGTCTTCATCAGTCCACATATGAACGTCCTTAGGAATCATCCTTTCAGGAATGGCAGCTCTTGTAGCAGTGCCTGGAACATCAGGATCAATTCTAACAGGGACATATGGACCATTTTCGATGTAATAAGGCATAGTAGGGTCTACACCTTCTAAGAAGAGAATCATCCTATTTTTCCATAGATTGAAGTTATCTATGGAAAATCTAGGGGGTTTTGCAAGAGAACCATTGTCAATGTAGTTTGTGTTTGTGGTGTTAGCCATTGTGAGAAATAGCAAGGAAGAGAAAAGAGATTAGTATAAGCAAGATCTTGTTTATGAGAGTAAACAATCTACTCTAATACCACTTGTTGGTCCCGTAAGGGTTATACAAGTTTGTAGAAGGGGAGGGGGGTTGAATACAAATACACAGATTTTAGTTTTCTAAATTGTTTATTGATATTTATCAAACAATTTACAACTTGTTGCGGAACAAGATTAATGAATAAACCTAATCTAAACAAGTTATTAAACACTAAGTTTTCTTGCACTAGAAATAAGAAAGAAATGAGATAAGAATATTAAGAATAATATTCTAACACGAAGTAGTAGGGAGAAGAAGATGGCCGAGCACATCATTTCTGAAGTAGGGTTTCTTCTTATATACTACATGCATTTAATGCACAACAGTACAACTTTACACGTGGCAACAACTAATTGGTTGCATGAGTTGACTCCAGTAGACAACCTAGTGGCCGCATGATGAACAGTGTAGAATCAGAGTTGGTTGTACGATTCTGGACAAAAGGGATGTCAATTATGACAGATCGTACGGAGACGTGCAAGAGAATAAGACAAAAGTAACTTGTAGAGAAAACTTCATGATTAGCGTTCACTGAATGGTTCTTCATCAGCGAGTGATAAAGTTCAGCATTTGCTGAAGTCTTCTACTTATAACTTCACGTTGAGTGGACGGGTCTTGGCTTCACTGATATCCGCATCAGTTCATTAGTAGACTTTTCGCTGTTTCTATGGCTTGATCTTCGACTTCAGCTTAGAACATGGTTGACGTGAAACTTGTCTTCAGGGATCATAAGTAAACAACTAAACTATCAGCGATCATCAGTAAGATTGAACAGGCTCAGGGCTTGCTGATGAACAATTTCGCTGAAACTCTGATACATATTGTCTACTTACAACTTTCACTAAGTGTTTCTCAAAGAGTCATTATCAAATCATTGAGGGTTTGGATCAACAATGCTTTGGTTTAGTGGTTTGGGCTTGAACTTCACACTTTTCCTCCAAAACTTTTATACGATAAGAAACGGTTGTAAAGCCAACTGAGATAGCTTTGGTCATGTCAGATATGGATTGTTGTAGTGTTTGGATATCAGCTTGGGTTGGTAGGTTGGTTTGTTGTTCGGTTTGGCGTCTAAGAAAACCAAGTAAATCAACTTCTTCTTGAGTGTTGTTGTTACCTTGTTCTAACAACCTGGTAAGTAATTGGGATTTAAGTTCAAGTAGAGGTAGGTTAGGAAATACCTTGTTTGGTGGAATAGGCTAAGATTGAGTATCAGGTTGAGATTCAGTTGTGGTGGATGAGGATTCCATAACAGACTTTCCTTTAACAGCTCTGCTCACTTCCTGAGATAACTTGTCAACAACTTCTTTTTATTCCGCAGTCTGAGATTTGTACAAATTATTCATTGAAGTAACAGCCAACTCCAAGAGCTTCACTGAGACAAAGTTGTGGGTAGGAGGATCCATCAATGATCTGATATGTTGTGAACGAACCGAGGTAACACCCATACCACTTAGGTTACTAGTTGACATGACAGTCGAAGACACTGGCCTGTGTTCAATGCTGGCATAGTGTTAACGTTGACAGGACTTCAACCCTGTCCTTGTAAAGCATCAACGAATGGCGGAAATACTTTGGGCGTTCCGGTTGGGTCACGAAGAACTCCAACATTCTGTGTCACCAATGATGTTGTTACTGGCGGACGTTGTGTCCTATGAAATGAAGTAAATCCAAAGGGCTCTAGACTCGGTGTGCATACAAATGAAGGTGGTGGGCGGGGAAACTGCCGACCTTGTTTAATACCAGCAAACACCGAGTGTGTTGCCGATAGACTTTGTGCTAATCGCCTGTAAGAAGATGAAACACCAACTTGTAGAGAAGTTGATGAGTGGCCGAGTGGGGTTGTGACTTGCATAGCTGGGTCCACTATGTATTTTTCAATGTCTTGTGGCGACGGACGCTCACTGACAGTAGATGTGGCTACCCGGATAGACTCGGTTTGGATAGGATCATTAGTGAAAACTTTAGTTGATCCTGTCACACACTCACCATCGTTTTTTCTTTCCTTCTCACTTAACCTCACTTGTATTTCTGTTTCAACTAAAGCTCCCTCAGAACTCCTTATTTCCCCTAGAGCACCAGAGTTAAGCTCGGATTTAACAACAATTTCAAAATCAGCATGATAATCGGGTTTATCATCATCATCATCATTATCAGAATTATCCTCCTCAGCCTCTGCCTCATCATCAGCTTCATCTGAACTAGAATTTGCAGAATATACATTGGCTGGATCATCAATATCAGCAGAAAGATCCTCGGAATCAGAAGAACTAAGGCTTTCTTCATCAGCAACATTCGCACGAGACGATTGACCAGGAGCACCTCCTTCTGCAGTTCCCCTCACAATGTTTTTACCGCTCGTCTCACCCTGTTCAGGTACCCCAGTAGCCTGAACTCTCTTTCTAACAACTATACCCTCACTCCTCTCTTTGAGTGGGATGGCACTTTGGGTAGGCCCCTCCGGTCCTGGCCAGGCCATAAGTGCGTTTTCTTCTCTATACGCACTCAAGAATGGTGGCTCCTGGTCAGCGTAAGCATGTACAGCTTCAGGTAAGACCATAACACGTTCAAATGTCAAATCTCTAGGGATTCTGATGTAATGCATCCACTGATCTAGACCAAGTAAAGCTCCTTCTCGTCTCGGAATTTGTTGATTGGCCTCCATTATGTATCGGATTACTATCTGAAGAAACCTCTGAAATGGTACAATGGTTCTTGCCTTGGATGGTTTGGACTTGATCTTCAGATTGTTCTTTGGAAGTATAAAATCGTTATCTGGGTTTCTCACATTCACCGAAGGATGTGAAGAACGGTGTGATGGAATAATCGTGTTTTCATCAGAGGAATTTCCATCACCATACTCAAGAACGTGCGCCATTTGATCTGTTTTAGAACATGTCAGAACATTGGGATAATGATTGCAAGTAACCACTTTTTGAGAAAAAAATTCTCAAAAATTTCCTAAGTCTAAGAGGTTGTCGGACAAAGCATCAAGATCTAATCGCATGACACTTCTAATTGCACGACACTTGTGCGATGAAAAGGTTATCGCATAAGCCGTGTGCGATCGGGATGAACTCTTGTTTTGTGCGATAACTATGAATGTTTGAATACATTCTTTGTACGACAACTTTGAATACTTCAAAAAATTTTGAAGGTTCATCCCAGATTCAAAGAAAATCAAATGAAAGCTCCTAAAGTTCAATACCCTATAATCGTTTCAATAAGAAAAAACTATCTTATTACGTTTTAGCACAAATCTAACACATATGAATAGATTTTGATTCCAGAATATGAACAGTCACACTAAACCAACTTTTTCATCAAGAAAACGATTTTAACAAGAAATGTACTGGACAAATCAAGTGAAAAGTGATAGAATCACTAACCTTAGATGAGCGCGACTTGAATGCAACAAGAATCAGTATCAAACTCGAAAAATTCGACCAACACAGTTGAGAGAGAAAAACGATATGCGAGAAGTCAGAAAGGTTAAGTTGTTCGAAAAGTCGTTCTATATATAGACCGTAGGGAAGAGTGACACGTGGCACACAATGATTGGTCCAAGGTTTGACCTACCACTTGTCAACTAATCGCATGAACGATGTGTGATCAGTTCATCTTCATCGCATGAAACATATGCGATGAAGGATTCAACGTTATCGGGCAATGGTTGTACAATGAACCTTAATGATCAGTGCTTGTCGGATGAGACATGTGCGATGAGAGATCTGATCGCATGAAGCTTATACGATGAACAATTGTTATCGTATGAAGCTTGTGCGATGAGGATAGTTGTTGTATAATGCTTGTGCGATTAAAAGCCTTGATCGTATGAGCTTTGTACGATAACTTCCTATACTTGGACATTTTTCAAAAAATCTGACTTTTTCAACTATTTCAAAATTTTGATTTTCCAAGTTAAAAGATATTCAACTTTTAACTTGTTTTTTTTTTTGAAGGAGAAAGACTCCGGCAATTTTATAAAGAGCAAACATAACAAACAAGAGGCAGAGGCCTAAAACCAAAACCAAACAGCAAAACAAAAAAACTTGGTAACCACACCATACCAAGCAACAAGAAGCCAAAATTAACTTATGCCAAAAGAGCACATAAGACTACTAAAGCAAATAGTAAAAACCTCTCTCCAGAAGGTACTCCAAAAAACATCGAACTTCTGCAACTCGCAAAACTTAGGATACCACATCAGCAATCTTCTTCCGTCTATTCTTCCAAGCCACCCGAACCATAACAATGTCCACAATCTCCTTAGTAACCTGGGCAGCCGTACGGGCAACATTTGTAAAAGTCCTTCGATTTCTTTCTTGCCAAACAATGTACACCGAAGCCGAGAGAGCTAGCCGATGCTTGAGATTTTTAGGAGCACTTTGGCTATCCCCTAACGCCACAATTTTATTATCCCACGAGGTTTGGAAACCACACCAATCAACCTCCACCAAAACCGCATCCCACAAATCCTTAGAAAAAGGGCAATCAAAGAAAAGATGTGCATGAGAATCGAGGCCTTGCTTACATAAAGCACACTGCATGTCCGAGGGCTCAGCCTGCCACAAACGTAACCGATCTTGCGTTGGGAGGCGTCTCATACAAGCAATCCACATACAAAACCCATGTTTCAGAATGTGTCCTTTAAACCATACCGATGCGTGCCATGATATAATTGACCGAGGCCCATCCAGAGACGAGTACACCTCTCGAACCGAAAAAGCCCCATCATCACCATTTGCATTTCTCCAAACAAGACTGTCATTAGTGCAATCATTCAAAGTTGGCAATGGGTTGGTAACGAGATCAGCAAAGTGTGCCATCCAGTCATTCGACCATTCCCCATGCGAGTTCTCAACTAAGTCTGCAACAGTAGAGGTATCCGAGATGCTTAGGGAACTAGCCGTACGGTATGGGATGAAACCCGACAAGTGACCACACCGTAACCAATTGTCTTCCCACGCATTAACCTCCAACCCATTCCCCACGTGGAACCATAAGAACCTCCGAATATGAGGCCGTAAGTCCATAATTTTGGCAAGGACCCACGACCACCTAGCAGTTCTTCGCACGAGCCAAAAATGCGAGGATCTAAAACAGTTGCTGGAAACCCACCGTACCCACAAGGTATTTCTCTTAGACAACATATCCCAACAATTCTTAGCGAGAATAGCGCGATTCCACGTAGACAATCTCTTAAACCCAAGGCCCCCATTTTCATAGGGACGGCAAACCTCATCCCAAGCAATACGACATCGCCCCTTTGAGGTATTCCCTTGTGCCCAAAGAAAATATCGAAAAAGAGACTCCAAATCGTGAATCACACCCGAAGGGATAACAAAAATGGCCATCCAATAAAGTTGTAACGATTGCAAAACATATTTAATAAGTTGTTTCCTGCCACCAAACGAAAGGAATTTAGCTATCCAATTCTGAATGCGATGGCGGACTTTCGTGACCAAACCTCCAAAGTCCACATTCAACAAGAGTTTAGGAGAAAGAGGCACACCAAGGTACCGAATAGGGAAGGCTCCCATTCTAAATGGCAGCCACTCACGGATTGCGGCTTGAGTGTGCGGAGGAACATTCCCGAAAAAGACCTCGCTTTTCTGGAGACTCGGAGAGAGGCCAGAACGCACCTTAAACAAATCAAGCGCCTTTTTTAGGACTTCCACCGAAGGGACATCACCACGAGTAAAAACAAATAAGTCATCTGCAAAACAAAGATGAGTTAGATCTAAATCTTGACAGCCCTTATGGAAACCGAAAGTCGCCGCTTCATCAATACATTGCCTAAAGATCATAGCAAATCCCTCCATGACGATCGCGAAGAGGTAAGGAGAAAGGGGATCACCCTGCCGAAGCCCCCGGCCTCCCTTGAAAAACCCCGAACCTCCCCATTTAAAGAAATCGAGAAAGAAGGGGTAGATATCATCTCCTCGATCCACCCCACCAAAACTGGATGAAAACCAAACCCCATTAACATATTAATGAGGTACTTCCACTTTACGGTATCATAAGCTTTTTGAATGTCTATCTTGAACGCACAACGGGGAGGACCCGTTTCCAGATGGTACTCCTTAACCAATTCATGAGCCATAAGAATGTTGTCCGATATCCTTCGGCCCGGGATGAAAGCCGATTGGGACGCACTTACCAACCCATTCAAGAAAGGTTTCATGCGTTCCACAATAATTTTACTAATGCATTTATACAGCACCGTACAGCACGAAATAGGGCGGTAATCTGTCACCCTAGAAGCATTCGGACATTTCGGAATCAAACATAAAAGAGTGTGATTCAATTCTTTTGCAAGGTACCCTCGTTAGAAAAAATTATGGATAGCCACACACACATCCACGCCAACAACCTCCCAAGCGGCTTTATAAAACTTTGACGAGAAACCATCCGATTCCGGAGCTTTGTCATTTCCTATTTGGAACATCGCCATTCGAATATCATCATCAAAGATGGGACGAATCATATGATTAGCATCCGTTGTGGAGAGTTTTTCCGTGAACCAAGACGGCAGTACAGTCGGCTCAACCCCCATGTCACAAATGCCAAGAGTCGAAGAAAAATGGTTCAAAAAAACCGGATGAACCTCCTCTCCATGCACAACGACTCCCGAGGAGTCACAAACCGAGAGAATAAGATGTGCATGCCGTTTTTCCCACACCACATTATGGAAGAATTTGGTATTAGAATCACCCTTATTGAGCCATTTAACCTTAGCACTCTGTTTTAGCTCCCTTTCCTCATCCCAACACGCATTTTGATAAGCCAAGCGAAGATGCATAAGATCATCCGTAAGATCGATGTTACCCAGATCCATGTCACAAGCCAATTGGATCACATCCAACTCCAATTTGAGGGAAGACACCTGGGCCGACAAGTTACCATAAGTTGCACGCAACTTGCGTAATGGTGCTTTAAGAGCCTTAAGCTTTGAGGTGACCCGGAACATGAATGTTCCATCCACCGGGACATTCCACACTTCCTTGACAATATTGAGGAACGACGGGTGTTCCACCAAGAAGTTAGCAAATTTAAATCCCTCCCCTCTTTTACGAATACCACCTTTAAATGACAGGACAACAGTGGAGTGATCGGATGTGCCTCTTGGGAGGAACCTCACACCCGCATCCTGAAACAACATGGTAAACTCAGAATTAGCCAACACTCTATCCAATTTGCGCCGAATGCCCCCCTCCTCCGCAGGTTTTTGGCACCATGAATATTGGATTCCCGAGTAGCGGATGTCAAAAATCTCCACATCTTCCACGCAATTATAGAAGTCGAACATATCTCCATTACGTCTAGACACGCCTCCATAACCATCATGGGGGAAAAGCATAGCGTTGAAGTCCCCCAAGAGAACCCACAGTTTAGGACCTAAAATCGCCTGGAACTTCCGCAGACCTGCCCAAAGAGCCTTACGGCTCATCCCATTGTTTGCCCCATACACAATAGTGATGAAGATAGGGTCCTGCACACCCCGAATATGGGCCTCACAATGAATGAATTGCGAATGTGTCTCCAGAACCATAATATCTACCATATTCAAATCCCACACTAGGATTATACTAGTCCCGACGTCTGAACTAGCCTGATTAGACACCCAAGACCACCTACCAAAAGTACGTGAACAGATATCTTGAAGCAAATTACGTTTCACATGTGATTCAATAACCGCGCACATACTCAACCCATTATCCCTGATTAAGGCCTTAATATCCCTCTGTTTAATTGTGGCATTTAAGCCACGAATATTCCATGAGGCTAAACTAAACATGGGAAAAAATATTACCTTGGACTCCCTCCCCCAATTTATCATCCAACACTGGGTGTTGATCATCCATATTAACCTCCTTGCTACAGTTTTCAATTCCATTACCCTCCCCAAGCACTTTAAACTTATTAGCACTTCTAAGAATACCTTGAAGCGGTCTGTGTATCCTACGCATGTACTGAACAAACGCTGCATCTGTAGGGGCCTGCTCACGAACGGGAGTACTTAGTTTAGACAACCGAGCAAGTTATTCCTCGTCCATACCAACTGGAAGGGTATCTTCAACAGTACCCTCATTTCCATCAGTTCGCCTCTTCAAATCGCCCATATACCTTGACTCCAAAACACCCGCATTCCCAGATTTAGAATTACTCGTCCCCACATCTTTTGCATTCACCTGGTTTGCCTTCTTCATCCACTTCTTACGAACCACCCGAATAAAACCATCATCCCCCTGTGTACACTTAGAGGCATCGGTCTTCCCTTTATTGGCCGTGATGAATTTATGACACGAGCCACTCTTGTGGCCAAACACCAGGCATTGGGAGCATTGCGCTGGTTCCCAAATATATTCCACAAGGACTTTAACTTTTTCCTCCGTACCACCGGAGAGACTAGGAATAACAACTTCTAGTTCCCGTTTAAGTTCTCCCACCGCCCAAACCTCTACCAAGACTTTTGCAAAACTCGGTCGACCCCATAAATTGTTACACATGTCCGTGGTACAAGCATCCATTTGCTTTGGGACTCCCAAAGCACTTGCAATCCGGCTAACACCCTCCCTATTAAACGCAACGAGAGGGATATGGTGGAGCTTGATCCATAAAAGGCATGAAGAATGATCAGGACGATGAAGTCCTTTAGAAGGATCCCAAAGATGAACAAAAAGAGGTACACCACGTATCATTAAAGGTCCTGCCTCAATAACTTGAGAACAACCGCCCTCATCATTGAAGCGAAAGAAAAAGAAGCCTTTATCATTCATCATAGCATCGCAATACCCAAATTTGCTCCACGCATGTTTAACATACCTTTGAACCACCGGGAACGGGATGCGAGGACCCAAAAAATACCCATACAGCGTTGTTCTCTCCAACTGTATTTCCAAAGACATTTTGCTCCCCCTACAATGATGCATAAGATTTTGAAAATTAATTTTCCATCAATTAAGGTTTGCTCAAAAATTTGAATTTAGAAGACTTACCTTATCTTCAATGATTTACACACAACTTGATCAAACACATGTATAGATATAATTACATGCTCCCCCTTGACCAATGATCAATTCTTTTTCTTGTCTCCCCTAAACACATGCAAACACACATCAAACTGCACAAAGAATATGAAATGATAGACATGAAGTGTATACGGTAAAGAATAAACTTGAAATAAACTTTGTATAATACTGAAAAATATAAAATTTTGAAAGAATCATAATAAAGATTCAATAAGATGAAAATTATTAATTTTCAATCAAGTTGTAAAACTTGAATTATTAATAAGAATTTTCAAACTATTGAATGAAAATTATGAATAATCAAACTTTCATGTTCAACATGCCTAGCTTTGAAATCAGAAACTTGAAACGTTTCTCATCCAAAGCTTTTGTGAAAAGATCGGCAAGTTGAAATTCAGTAGATAAAAAATAAAGTTCAACTGTACCTTTTTCAACATGGTCCTTGATAAAATGATACTATATATCGATGTGTTTTGTCTTCGTGTGTTGGACCGGATTCACTGAAATAGCAATTACAGATTTACTATCACAATAAATGGGAATTTTATCATACTTACATCCGAAATCCATTAGTTGAGTCTTCATCCAAAGAACTTGCGAACAATAACTTGCGGCAGCAGCATATTCAGCCTCCGTCGTAGATGTCGAAACACAGTTTTGTTTCTTTGAAGCCCAACTCACTAATTTGTCTCCCAAGAATTGTACATATCTGGTTGTGCTTTTTTGATCCAATAAACTTCCACCATGGTCCGCGTCAGAATAAGTGGTTAGCTTGTATCTCGTGCCTTTCGGATACCATAGTCCAACATAGGTAGTTCGATTCAAGTAACGGAAGATACGCTTGACTGCTCTGAGATGAGATTCCTTCGGATTCGCCTGAAATCTTGCACACAAACATGTAGCAAACATAATATCCGGATGACTAGAAGTTAAGTACATGAGAGATCCTATCATACCTCGATAAGTCATTATATCTATTTTCTTACCATATTTGTCTGGACCAATCTTGGAACCTGGTGCCATAGGTGTTCCGATTGATGAACAAATCCCATTTTGAATTTCTTCAAAATATCGAATATGTATTTGGAATGATTGATGAAGATTCCCGTTGAGAATTGCTTCACTTGCAATCCGAGAAAGAAGTTGATCTCTCCCATCATGCTCATTTAGAACCTAATCACCATAAGGTCAGAAAACCATGTACACAAACCAGGGTTAGGCGAACCAAATATAATGTCATCTACATAAATCTGTACAACAATGATTTCACCTTCTTCGCCCTTAATGAATAATGTCGTATCGATTTTTCCTTTGTCGAATCCTGACTCAAGTAGAAAGGTTGAAAGAACTTCATACCATGCGCCAGGGGCTTGTTTCAGTCCATACAAGGCTTTATCCAGAATATAGACATGATTTGGATGTTACTTGTCGATGAAACCTTCTGGTTGAGACACATATACCTCCTCCTTAAGAATGCCATTCAGAAAAGCTGTTTACATCCATCTGATAGACTGTGAAATTCTTGTAAGCCGCAAAGGCAAGAAGAGTCCTTATAGCTTCAATTCTTGCAACCGGAGCATATGTCTCATCATAGTAGATGCCCTCTTGCTGACAATATCCTTTTTCTACGAGTCTGGCTTTGTTATGAACAATTATTCCATCTTCATCCTCTTTATTTTTAAAGACCCACTTGGTTCATATGATACTTTTATCCGCAGGTTGTGGAACTAGCCTCCAAACTTTCAACGCTTCAAACTAGTTAAGCTCATCTTGCATGGCTAACACCCAATATGGATCATTCAGAGCATCAGAAACCGTTAAAGGTTCAATATTGCTCAGAAAGATCGCAAAGAGACACTCATTTGCCGTAGCCATAAGAGCTGACGATCGTGTTTGAACTGGTGAATCTGGATCACCTATTATTTGATGAATATGATGAGCCTTTGTCCACTTTGTTGAGTGTGGGTGTGGAACATACGATGCTTGAACGCTGTCAAGAGAAACATTTGTCTCTTCATCAGCTAATGGTACTTCTACTTCAGCACTTGGAACTTCTGGAGGAATATCGGTAGACAGAATTGGTTCTCTACAAGATTCAGGTGGTGGTTGAGGAGTAGTTGTAACATTGACTGAAGAGCTAGCATTATGTGTTGAATCTTCCACATTTGTAGAAACAAATTGTTGTGTAGCATTGACATTCGATACATAAGTTTCTTGAACAGGAGTGGAAACATCAATCGTTATTGATTGAGTTGCATCTATATCAGTAGTTGGAACGACAATGGAAATTGTTGTAGATGCAGGTTTCTTCCTGTTAAGAACATCAGAAGATTTGTAAGTACCAAAATATTCATCATAGGTATCTTCAAATAAATAATCAAGATCAGTTAAATGAGATTTAGAAGTTGAAGGTTGATCCTGATTCGGTTTTGGAACAGGTTCTGAAATGAATTGTCCAGAAGCTAAAATTCCAGTTATCACGGGTTCTAAACTATTGTGATCATAAGCCATCTCGTTATTTTCATCTAACTTCACATTCACGCTCTCAATTATGGTTTTGGACTGCTTCAGATAGATACGATATGAAGCTACGGAGAAAGAATATCCGACAAAGATTCCATCAATCGCTTTCGGACTAAACTTGTTGCGATTCTCTTTGTCGTTCAATACAAAGCATTTGCAACCAAAGACACGAAAGTTCTTTATGTTCGGCTTCCGGTTGTTCATTATCTCGTAGGGAGTTTTACTAAACCGGCGATGAATGACAAAACAATTCTGAGTGTAACATCCACTTGTGACAGCCTCAGCCCAAAGAAATAATGGTAGATTCGAGTAAGCCAGCATCGTTCTTGCGGATTCGACTAACGTTCTGTTTCGTCTTTCCACAACACCATTATGTTCAGGAGTTTTGGCCATAGAAAATTGTTGAATAATTTCGTTCTATTCATAGAAATCTCCCAAGATTCTTTTCTTGAATTTTGTGCCATTATCCGAACGAACAATCTTAACTGATATTTGTAGATTATTATGTGCCGACTTGATGACGTTGATTAAATGGTCGGAAGTCTCATCTTTTGAGCGAAGAAACTTGACCCACGTATAGCGTGAAAAATCATCAACAATCACCAATACGTACTTTCTAACACTAATACTTTCAGTCCTCATGGGGCCGCACAAATCGACATGAATTAATTCCAATACACTCTTTGTCGTAGGTTCAGGTTTTGGCTTGTGAGGAACCCTTTTCATCTTACCTTTCTCCCAAGCATCACAAATATTTTCAGCACCAAACTTCAACACTGGAAGACCCCGAACTAGATCACCTAGAACTAGCTTCTGAATATATCGAAAATTCAGATGTGACAGTCATCGGTGCCATAACCATCTCTGTTGATTTGAAGCCTTTGATAAAAGACACACTTCACTTTCTGGTTTTACCATAGACAAATTGATTGTATAAAGATTTGACTTTCATGTGCCAACTAAGAGTTCTTTCCCTTCTTCAGTTCCGACACAACACCTTGTTGCTTTGAAACTGCCTTCCAAATGTTTATCACAAAACTGTCCGATGCTAAAAATATTGTGTCCTAGTCCTTCAACGTAGTTCACTTTCTTAATCGTTAGCTTATCTTGTAGAATGTCTCCAAATCCTTTAATTGGAGAAACATGGTTATTACCAAATCTTACTCGGCCGCAATCCTTCTCAACAAAATTTGACAACATATCTATTTGGCCGGTCATATGCTTTGAACATCCAGAATCTAGATACCATAAATTATTTTTCTGCAATCAACCAGATTAGACATTTTTAGGTACCCATTTGAAGTGGGTCCTTTTTGGTTAGTTGCTTGAGATACCTTTAAGGAAACTGGTGATCTCTTTTTCTTGAAAGCACTGTTTTATCAAAATCATTTGTAATATGATAGAAATTAAACCAACAACAAGAACCAGGTTTAGCAAAAGATTATTGCGACTAGAAGCAGAACAAAAACATTATTCATTTGAGAATTTCAACAATTGGTTGTATAAATAACGCTTGTAAGGAGTTACAAGATGTCGTTTATCACTAGCAACAAATTGTTTCTTATTTGAAAAACTATTATTTTTGACTTTCTGCTTGGTCGGTAAAGAATTCTTTTGCTTTACCCGCCATTCTCGCTTTCCATTCTTCTCATTCACAGAAATATCTGAAAAATCAGAAAATTTAGAATCAGAAAATTTAGAATCAGAAAGTTTAGAACTTTGAGAAGTGTTTTTCTTTGACTTTTTAGTCTTCTTTCCTTTCTTTAAGGGTTGTTCAGAAATAGGCTTTTACTTCGTATTTGAACACTCTTCCTTACAGAAAGTACTAGAAGGTTTTTCATCTTTCAAAACAAAGGCTTTATGGTCTGGAAGTTTCTTTGAAAAATCAAACGAACAAGCCTTCCTTTTTCACTAACCGCAAGCTTTGACTTCTCTTTAGAAACAGGGTTAGGTTGAAAATCCTCAGAATCTGAATCTGAATCAACATTGTGCACCTCAAAATCCTTTTTAGACGAAGAAGAATTTTCAGGAGTCAACCATGACTGAGATGTAAATTCTTTTCTTTCCTTTTCCAAAGAAATTTCCAATTCATTTATTTCTTAAGAAAGCTCAATTATTTTCTCTTTAAAAGATTGTTTTTCATTTTCAAAACTATCAAAATAGTCATTCGAAAGTGTTCCATTCAGATTCTTTTGACATTTTTCATTCTCTCGAGTATAACAAAAAGGAAGTTGCATTTTAGTTGTAGTGGCTCTTTTCCTTATTTCTTCTTTTTCTATTTCATCAACATTGGTCCATCTAATCGCAACTTCAGGAAAATATCTGGCATATCGCAAATATTTAAATTCATATAGTGTTGTGTAATTGATTACCTTTGCCAGACGTTTAGGATTTTCATAACCAAGTCCCCAAGATTTATTTAAAGAACTCACAAGCCTTGGTTTGTTCATATGAATAGTTTGCTCAGTTTGATCTCTCAAATAAAGTTTCTTTTCCAAATCCTTGATTTTGTCTAAAAATTTTGTGTTTTGATTTGAGAAATTATTAAAAGAAATCTCACTTTCATTATTCTTATCTTCTAACTCTTTGACTTTCTTGGTTATTTCAGAAATCTGAGAGTCAAAGAATATATTTTCTTTTTCAAACTGTTCATGTTGATCCTTGAGAGTTTTAATTTCCATTTCTTTCTTTTCTTTCTCAAGGTTATCAGCAAGAATAGTCTGATTTAAAACTTCGTTTTTTTTTCTTTTTCCTTTTCTAACTTAGTTCTTAAATCTTGAACTCCTGGTCTCATGACAGCCAATTCACGAAATAAAGTAGCTATTTTTTTTTGAACGACAATGCAGCATCGAACCCACGAACACACGCACGCACACCGTCCCGGCGGTATCAGGCATCCAAGGGCAGCCCACTAATCCGCCGCGTCCGCAGCCCAGCTTACGCTTGGGCCTATTCCCAACCACATTGGGCTGGGGCGATAGCCCAGTCTTCGACTGGACCACCTAAGGACGACCCAACCAGAGGATAGGCGGATATATCAGACATGCTTACCACGGGGTTCGAACCCTGGTAGTCAGGGATACCATCCACTGACCCCCAAGGATGTTACCTTACCACTGGGCTACACATGCTTTGATCTTTTCTGATTCAACTAACTTATCAAAATAGTCATTCGAAAGTGTTCCATTCGGATTCTTTTTGATTTTTTTCATTCTCTTGAGTATAACAAAAAGAAAGTTGCATTTTAGTTGTAGTGGCTCTTTTCCTTATTTCTTCTTTTTCTATTTCATCAACATTGGTCCATCTAATCGCAACTTCAGGAAAATATCTGGCATATCGCAAATATTTAAATTCATATAGTGTTGGAATGTAATTGATTAACTTTGCCAGACGTTTAGGATTTTCATAACCAAGTCCACAATATTTATTTAAAGAACTTACAAGCCTTGATTTGTTCATATGAATAGTTTGCTCAGTTTGATCTCTCAAATAAAGTTTCTTTTCCAAATCCTTGATTTTGTCTAAATTTTTTGTGTTTTATTTGAGAAATTATTCAAAGAAATATCACTTTCATTATTCTTGTCTTCTAACTCTTTGACTTTCTTGGTTAGTTCAGAAATATGAGAGTCAAAGAATATCTTTTCTTTTTCAAACTATTCATGTTGATCCTTGAGAGTTTTAATTTCCATTTCTTTCTTTTCTTTCTCAAGGTTATCAGCAAGAATAGTCTGATTTAAAATTTTGTTTTGTTCTTTTTCCTTTTCTAACTTAGTTCTTAAATCTTGAACTCCTGGTCTCATGAAAGCCAATTCACAAAATAAAGTAGCTAAAATCTTTTCTGATTCAACTAATTTATCAAAATAGTCATTCGAAAGTGATCCATTCGGATTCTTTTGATATTTTTTATTCTCTCGAGTATAACAAAAAGAAAGTTGCATTTTAGTTGTAGTGGCTCTTTTCCTTATTTCTTCTTTTTCTATTTCATCAACATTAGTCCATCTAATCACAACTTCAGGAAAATATCTGGCATATCGCAAATAATTAAATTCATATAGTGTTGGAATGTAATTGATTAACTTTGCCAGATGTTTAGGATTTTCATAACCAAGTCCCCAATATTTATTTAAAGAACTCACAAGCCTTGGTTTGTTCATATGAATAGTTTGCTCAGTTTGATCTCTCAAATAAAGTTTCTTTTCCAAATCCTTGATTTTGTCTAAAAATTTTGTGTTTTGATTTGAGAAATTATTAAAAGAAATCTCACTTTCATCATTCTTATTTTCTAACTCTTTGACTTTCTTGGTTATTTCGGAAATATGAGAGTCAAAGAATATATTTTCTTTTTTCAAACTGTTCATGTTGATCCTTGAGAGTTTTAATTTCCATTTCTTTCTTTTCTTTCTCAAGGTTATCAGCAAGAATAGTCTGATTTAAAACTTCGTTTTTTTTTCTTTTTCCTTTTCTAACTTAGTTCTTAAATCTCGAACTCCTGGTCTCATGACAGCCAATTCACGAAATAAAGTAGCTAATTTTTTTTTTGAACGACAATGCAGCATCGAACCCACGAACACACGCACGCACACCGTCCCGGCGGTATCAGGCATCCAAGGGCAGCCCACCAATCCGCCGCGTCCGCCGCCCAGCTTACGCTTGGGCCTATTCCCAACCACATTGGGCTGGGGCGATAGCCCAGTCTTCGACTGGACCACCTAAGGACGACCCAACCAGAGGATAGGTGGATATATCAGACATGCTTACCACGGGGTTCGAACCCTGGTAGTCAGGGATACCATCCACTGACCCCCAAGGATGTTACCTTACCACTGGGCTACACATGCTTTGATCTTTTCTGATTCAACTAACTTATCAAAATAGTCATTCGAAAGTGTTCCATTCGGATTCTTTTTGATATTTTTCATTCTCTTGAGTATAACAAAAAGAAAGTTGCATTTTAGTTGTAGTGGCTCTTTTCCTTATTTCTTCTTTTTCTATTTCATCAACATTGGTCCATCTAATCGCAACTTCAGGAAAATATCTGGCATATCGCAAATATTTAAATTCATATAGTGTTGGAATGTAATTGATTAACTTTGCCAGACGTTTAGGATTTTCATAACCAAGTCCACAATATTTATTTAAAGAACTTACAAGCCTTGATTTGTTCATATGAATAGTTTGCTCAGTTTGATCTCTCAAATAAAGTTTCTTTTCCAAATCCTTGATTTTGTCTAAATTTTTTGTGTTTTATTTGAGAAATTATTCAAAGAAATATCACTTTCATTATTCTTGTCTTCTAACTCTTTGACTTTCTTGGTTAGTTCAGAAATATGAGAGTCAAAGAATATCTTTTCTTTTTCAAACTATTCATGTTGATCCTTGAGAGTTTTAATTTCCATTTCTTTCTTTTCTTTCTCAAGGTTATCAGCAAGAATAGTCTGATTTAAAATTTCGTTTTGTTCTTTTTCCTTTTCTAACTTAGTTCTTAAATCTTGAACTCATGGTCTCATGAAAGCCAATTCACAAAATAAAGTAGCTAAAATCTTTTCTGATTCAACTAATTTATCAAAATAGTCATTCGAAAGTGATCCATTCGAATTCTTTTGATATTTTTCATTCTCTCGAGTATAACAAAAAGAAAGTTGCATTTTAGTTGTAGTGGCTCTTTTCCTTATTTCTTCTTTTTCTATTTCATCAACATTGGTCCATCTAATCACAACTTCAGGAAAATATCTGGCATATCGCAAATAATTAAATTCATATAGTGTTGGAATGTAATTGATTAACTTTGCCAGATGTTTAGGATTTTCATAACCAAGTCCCCAATATTTATTTAAAGAACTCACAAGCCTTGGTTTGTTCATATGAATAGTTTGCTCAGTTTGATCTCTCAAATAAAGTTTCTTTTCCAAATCCTTGATTTTGTCTAAAAATTTTGTGTTTTGATTTGAGAAATTATTAAAAGAAATCTCACTTTCATCATTCTTATCTTCTAACTCTTTGACTTTCTTGGTTATTTCAGAAATCTGAGAGTCAAAGAATATATTTTCTTTTTTCAAACTGTTCATGTTGATCCTTGAGAGTTTTAATTTCCATTTCTTTCTTTTCTTTCTCAAGGTTATCAGCAAGAATAGTCTGATTTAAAACTTCGTTTTTTTTTCTTTTTCCTTTTCTAACTTAGTTCTTAAATCTTGAACTCCTGGTCTCATGACAGCCAATTCACGAAATAAAGTAGCTAATTTTTTTTTGAACGACAATGCAGCATCGAACCCACGAACACACGCACGCACACCGTCCCGGCGGTATCAGGCATCCAAGGGCAGCCCACTAATCCGCCGCGTCCGCAGCCCAGCTTACGCTTGGGCCTATTCCCAACCACATTGGGCTGGGGCGATAGCCCAGTCTTCGACTGGACCACCTAAGGACGACCCAACCAGAGGATAGGCGGATATATCAGACATGCTTACCATGGGGTTCGAACACTGGTAGTCAGGGATACCATCCACTGACCCCCAAGGATGTTACCTTACCACTGGGCTACACATGCTTTGATCTTTTCTGATTCAACTAACTTATCAAAATAGTCATTCGAAAGTGTTCCATTCGCATTCTTTTTGATATTTTTCATTCTCTTGAGTATAACAAAAAGAAAGTTGCATTTTAGTTGTAGTGGCTCTTTTCCTTATTTCTTCTTTTTCTATTTCATCAACATTGGTCCATCTAATCGCAACTTCAGGAAAATATCTGGCATATCGCAAATATTTAAATTCATATAGTGTTGGAATGTAATTGATTAACTTTGCCAGACGTTTAGGATTTTCATAACCAAGTCCACAATATTTATTTAAAGAACTTACAAGCCTTGATTTGTTCATATGAATAGTTTGCTCAGTTTGATCTCTCAAATAAAGTTTCTTTTCCAAATCCTTGATTTTGTCTAAATTTTTTGTGTTTTATTTGGGAAATTATTCAAAGAAATATCACTTTCATTATTCTTGTCTTCTAACTCTTTGACTTTCTTGGTTAGTTCAGAAATATGAGAGTCAAAGAATATATTTTCTTTTTCAAACTATTCATGTTGATCCTTGAGAGTTTTAATTTCCATTTCTTTCTTTTCTTTCTCAAGGTTATCAGCAAGAATAGTCTGATTTAAAATTTCGTTTTGTTCTTTTTCCTTTTCTAACTTAGTTCTTAAATCTTGAACTGTCAGGATCGATTCTTAACAAGAATTAAACTTCTTAGAAACAGAATTTAGAAAATCTTGCGGAATAGAACTCTAAATCAATTAAAGAACAATCAATAGAATTCAACACACTGTATATATCAAACTGTATTACTCACAAGCTTTACACCAAACCTCAATCTTGTTGAACAGGCTCAACAAGACGACTTCTACTTCTCTAGAAATAGGGTTCTTACACCTTGAGGTTAATTCTCTCTTGAATCGCTAAACAACTTTTTGAATAACTGTTCTCTATATCGTGTATATTCTATTGTCTATCGTATCTCGTAATAGTTCTAATAGCTATCAATACTATTTATACAAAAGTAATTACAAGATAACTATCAAAAGTAAATTGATCTTCTGAATCTTCGTTAAACATATCTTGATCAATTCCTTCTTTGTCTC
>JAWVWS010000374.1:0-100000 GCA_033807775.1 Saussurea involucrata
CTGAAGATGATAAAGCTAATTTATTCCGTGAGCTCGAGAAAGTAGCACCAAATATTAAAGTTTTAAGAGAAAGTCTACAAGATGAAAGAAAGAAGAATAATGACTTAAAACAAAAGATTGATGATGTTGAACTTGAGAAAGAAGAAAAATGTTTTGAAATTAAAACTCTCAAGTCTCAAAATATTCAATTTGAAATAGAAAATTCAATTCTTGATTCTCAATTATCTGAATTGAACAAGCAAATTAAAGAATTAGAAACAAAGAATAATGAAAGTGAATTATCTTTGACAAATCTTTCAAAACAAAATACAGAATTTTTAAATAAAATTGAAAGTTTGGAAAAGAAGTTGTATTTGAGAGGTCAAACAGACCAAACGATTTTCATGAACAAGCCAAGACTTGTTAGTAATGTCAATAAATATTGGGGACTTGGTTATGAAAGCCCAAAACATTTGGCCAAAGCTATCTTTACATTACCGACATTGTATAATTTCAAATGTTTAAGATATGCACGGTATTGGCCCGAATTTGAAATTCCTTGGACTGGTGAAAAGGAAACATACGAAGAGGAAACAAGGAAAAGATCATTAACAACTCATATACAACTTAAATTTTGTTATACTCGTGAGACGGAGAAGACTCTTAACAATCTAAATGGACCACTTCCAAACAACTATTTTGACATTTGTGCTACAAAACCCATCACCGAACAAGTCTTTGAAACTAAGAAATATGTTCCTACATTGGTTCTAGAAGGGAAGATTGTTGAACTTGAAATCTCCCTTGCAGAACAAAGGATCAAATTTGAATATGAGAATGATCTCCTTTCAACTGTTTATTCAAATAGTTTTAAGGAAATATCTTCTAGTTTCAAAGATGAGATAAAAAGGGAGACTTTGAAAATTGAACACGCTTTGATCAAAAATCAAAAACTATTTTTGATGCTAAACAAAAGATTGATCACAACTGTCTTCAACTTTCAAAGAAAGTGGCAGATCTTGAAAGTATTCTTCTATCCGAGCATACACAATTTGAGAATGAAAAAGTCAATTTCATGAATGAAACAAATTGTTTTGAGGAAAAGATTCGAGAACTCTCTCAAAATATCATGATATTAGAAACTGAATTGGAAAAGGAAAGAAATTCTTCCAATGATAAAAGAAAAATATCTGATATTGAGAAAGTTTTAAATCTTGAACGCGAACAATTTGAAAACGAGAAAGTTGTTTTTGAAATTGAAAGACGGTCATTTGAAGAAACAATAACTATGCTTTCTCAAGATGTGACTGAATTAGAAAAGGAATTGGCAAAAGAACGAAGAGAAAATGCTTTAAAAACATGGACTTCATCTGACTCTAAAATGGATTTTGAAGTTCACAATGCCGATTCTGATTCTGATTGTGATTTTGTGCGTAATGATCAAGTTTTTGAAACCAAGTAAAAGCCAATAGATAATGATAAAGGAAAAGCTTGTTTATTTGACTTCTCAAAGAAGCTTCAGGACCACACTGATTTTATAATTTCTGAAGAAAAACCTTCAAGTACTTTCTGTAAAGGTGAGTGTTCAAACGCAAAGAAACCACCTTTAGAGAAAAGAAAGAAGAGTAAAATGTCAAAGGTATCTCAAGTTCAAAGTTCTAAAGGTTCTAATGCTAAATCTTCTATTGTTTCAGATAATTTTGTGAATCCGAAGAAGAAAGCGCAAGAATGGCGGGTAAAGCAAACAAAGCCTGGTTCAACCAAACAGAGTGATAAAAACAGTAGTTTTACAAAGAATAAACAATTTGGTACGAGTAATAAACAATATTTTGTAAAGTCTTACAAAAGTGACTCCAAAGACCAGTTGTTGAATTTTAAAAATGGTGAATGTTTTTGCTCTGTTTGTGGTTATGAAAGTACGTTTGCTATGCCTGGTTCTTGTTGTTGGGATAATTCTTATTTTATTCCAAATGGTCATAAAAAGACAATTTTGAGGAAAAAGAAAAAGACACAAAAGTCTAAAACTGTGTCTTCGAAAACTAACCAAAGAGGACCCAATCTTCAATGGGTACCTAAAAATGTTTAAATCTGGTTGATGCAGAAAAATAAATTATGGTACTTAGATTCGGGATGTTCGAAGCATATGACATGCCAAAGACACATGCTAACTAATTTTGTTGAAAAGGATCTTGGTCGAGAAAGATTTGGAAACAATCAGGTTGCTCCTATCAAAGGTTTTGGAGACATTGTTCAAGACAATCTCACGATAAAGAAGGACAGCTATGTTGAAGGATTGGAGCACAACTTATTCAGTATAGGATAGTTTTGTGATAAAGATTTGGAGGTGAATTTTAAGAAGACAAGGTGTTGTGTCAAAACTGAGGAAGGAACATAACTTCTTGTTGGAACTCGCAAGTCCAATCTTTATACAATCAACTTGTCAAATGTTAAACCGACCAATGAAGTATTTATTTTATCCAAAGCTTCGGAAGAAAAAAGTTGGTTATGGCACCGACGGTTATCTCATCTGAATTTCAGATACATTCAAAAGTTGGTTTTAGGAGATTCAGTTTGGGGGCTTCCAACTTTGAAATTCAATACCGAAAGCTTATGTGATGAGTGTGAGAAAGGAAAGATGAAGAGGCTTCCTCACAAGCCTAAACCGGAACCAACAACGAAGAGTATACTTGAGTTGTTAAATGTGGATTTGTGCGGTCCAATGAAAACCGAAAGCATAAATGGGAGGAAGTATGTCTTGGTAATAGTCGATGACTTCTCAAGATACACATGGGCTAAGTTTCTTCGTTCTAAAGATGAAACCTCAGAACTTCTCATTGGTGTTATCAAGGAAGCTCAGAACAACATGCAGATCTCAGTTAAAATTGTACATTCGGATAATGGTACAGAATTCAAGAACAGAATCCTAGGTGAATTCTATGAATCAAATGGGATTATGCAACAGTTTTCTGCCACTATAACTCCTGAACAAATTGGTGTTGTAGAAAGACGTAACAGAACGTTAGTCGAATCTGCGAGAACAATGTTGGCATATTTAAAACTACCTCTCTTCTTATGGGCCGAGGCTGTAGCAACCGCATGTTATACACAAAATCGTCCTGTCATACACCACCAGTTTAATAAAACTCCGTATGGAATAATGAATAACCGGAAACCTAACATAAAACATTTTCGTGTTTTTGGATGTAGGAGTTATGTATTGAACGATAAAGAACAACGGAACAAGTTCAGTCTAAAGGCGATTGACGGTATCTTCGTTGGATACTCTTTCTCAGCGGCTTAATATCGGATATATGTGAAGCAATCCAGGACAATCATGGAAAGTGTCAATGTCAAATTCGATGAACATCACGAATTGGCTTCTGACCAAAACAGTTCAGAACCCGTTATAACCGGAATTTTAGCTTCTGGATATCTTAGTTCAAAACCTGCTTCAACATTAAATAGGATCAACCTCCTACCTCAAAATCTCAACTAACTGATCTTGATTTGCTATTTGATGAATTTTATGATGAATTTTATGGTACTTACAATAATTCTACTGATTATAACAGGATGGTAGAAGCACCTACAACAATTTCCGTTGAGACAACTACTCAAAATGGTGCATCTACTTCAACACCGGTTGAAATTACCATTCCTGTTCAAAATGTTCAAGTACCAGCAGTTGTTATTCCACAACAAGAGACTACAACTACTTTGGAAGGATCAATACATCAACCTAGTTCTTCGATTACTGAACCAATCATTCCTCAGCACCCACCGGAATCTTCTACTATTCCTATAGAAATTCCAAGTGCTGAACCCATTGTTTCTCCAATCGAAGACGAGCCGAATGCTACTCTTGATAATGGTAAAGAATCTTATGCTCCTTACCCTCATACAACAAAGTGGACGAAGGCTCATCCTATTCATCAAATAATAGGTGATCCAAGTTAACCAGTTCAGACTCGCTCGAGTGCTACCGTCAATGAGTGTTTGTTCTCAATGTTTTTGAGTAACATTGAACCACTCACTATCAAAGAAGCGTTAAATGATCCAGATTGGATTCTAGCTATGCAAGAAGAGCTAAATCAATTCGAAGCGTTGAAAGTATGGAGGCTTGTTCCAAGACCGGCTGATAAAAGTATCATTGGAACAAAGTGGGTGTTCAAGAATAAGAAAGATGAAGATGGCATCATAGGTCGTAACAAGGCGAGACTTGTAGCAAAAGGCTATCGACAGCAAGAGAGGATAGATTATGATGAGACTTATGCTCCAGTCGCACGCATTGAAGCAATCAGAATATTTCTGGCTTACGCGACATACAAGAACTTTACGGTATATCAGATGGACGTAAAGACAACATTTCTTAATGGAGTTCTAAAAGAGGAAGTATATGTCTCACAACCCGAAGGTTTCGTCGACAAGGAAAATCCAAACCACGTTTATATCTTGGATAAAGCCTTGTATGGATTGAAATAAGCCCCTCGAGTATGGTACGACGTTCTATCTCAATTTCTACTCGTCTTGGGCTTTGAAAAAGGTAAGATCGATACGACTTTGTTTGTCAAGCGCGAAGACGGTGAGATGATTATAGTACAAATATATGTAGATGATATTATCTTTGGTGCATCTAACCCTGGTTTATGTACATGGTTTTCTGATCTGATGATTACTAGATTTCAGATGAGCATGATGGGAGAGATCAACTTCTTTCTTGGATTGCAAGTCAAACAATTCTCTACGGGGATATTCATCAATCAGTCAAAGTATATATTTGACATTTTGAATAAATTCAAATGGTAAATTGTACTTCCATTGGAATGCCGATGGCACCAGGTTCAAAGATCGGTCCAGATCCTGATGGTAAGTCAATTGACATACGAAACTATTGAGGTATGATCAGATCTTTAATGTACTTAACTTCTAGTCGCCCAGATATTATGTTTGCTACATGTCTTTGTGCGAGATTTCAGGAAAATCCTAAGGAATCTCATCTCGTAGTCGTCAAGCGCATCTTTCGCTATCTCAAAGGAACCACCTACCTTGGTCTATGGTATCCCAAAGGCACGGGATTCGAGCTAACAGCCTACTCCAACGCGGATCATGGTGGTAGCTTATTGGACCGGAAGAGCACATCTGGATATATCCAATTTTTGGGTGATAAGTTGGTAAGTTGGGCGTCAAAGAAACAGAACTATGTGTCGACTTCTACGGCAGAGGCAGAATATGCCGCGACCGCTAGTTGTTGCTCACAAGTCATTTGGATGAAAACCCAACTGATGGACTTCGCTTGTAAGTATGAAAAGATCCCCATTTATTGTGATAGTAAGTCCGCAATCGCAATATCTGTCAATCCGGTTCAACACACGAAAACCAAGCACATCGACGTACGGTATCATTTTATTAAAGATCGCGTCGAAAAAGGTACAATTGAACTCTACTTTGTTTCTACTGAATTTCAACTTGCCGACTTGTTTACCAAGGCTTTAGATGAGAAACGTTTTACGTTTCTGGTTTCAAAGCTAGGCATGTTGAATTTGAAAGTTTGATTTATCATAATCTACATTCAATATTTTGAAAATAATTCTTAGTATTTCAAATTTGATAAATTTTAGTGAAGAATAATTATTTTCATGCTATTGAATATTCATTATGATTTACTCAAATTTAGACTTCTTTCAGTATTTTTACAAAGTTGATTTCAATTTTATTCTTTTTACCGTATGTACTTCAATAGATATTACTTGTGCAGTTTTATGTGTGGTTCATATGTTTAGGGGGAGCTATAAATGTTTGTGATCATGTTTCAAGGGGGAGCATTTAACAATGAGAGGTGTTTGATCAAAACAATAAGGTAAGTGTTCTATCTCAAATGATTTTGGCAAACCCTACTTGATGAAAAATAATTTTATCAAGACTTATGCATCTTTGTAGGGGGAGCAAAATGTTTTCTAAGAACACTCAATAACTTTTAAATCTAAAAAGTTCAAAAGTTCAATTTTTTGAAAATTTTTCTAAGTCTGCAAAGTAGTCGCACAAGTCTTATACGACTAGAAATCCTAGTCGTACATGTCTTGTACGATAGTTACTGTTCACACACGACAGTCGCACAAGCCTTGTCCGACTAGCAATCCTAGTCGTACATGCTTTGTACGACAGTCACTGTTCATAATGCCAAGTCGTAGAAGCTTTGTTCGACTAGCAATCCTAGTCGCAAAAGCTTCATACGACAGTTACTGTTCATCATCCCACCTTAGTCGTACACTTCATCCTACGACTAAGAAGAGATACTCGTACGACTATCTGACATGTGTCGGTCAACCCTTGGACCAATCATTTTTTGACACGCGTCACTCAGCCTAAGTTCTATATATAGTGCGATTATTCAAAGGATTTTTCTTTTTACGACTTTTGTAATACACAACTCTCTCACAAAGTTAAAATCGATATTGGATCATTTGTTGTTGTTTCATCATATCTGTGGATTCATTATCGATTCAGGTATCATTCTTATTCAATCAATATCGCATTTCATCATCTATATCATCTGTGGTATCGTTTTTCAGGAAAAGTCGAAAAGGGTTTTTAAACCCTTCGTATTCAGTTAGTTAAATCACTCGAAATGTTAGTATATATAGGAAAAGATGTTAGAATAGCATTACGGATAGTGAATCGCGCTTAGGGTACTTGTTTTTTTGCATGCTTTCATATCAAAATTCTTAGTTTTGGGTTTGAATGTTCAAACTTGTTCGAATATTCAAAACTGTCGCACAACACTATGTTCATCATTTTCATAACTGTCGTACAAAACAAGCATTCATAACTGTCGTATAAAGCTTGTCCGACAACTTTTAGTCGTACAGCTTTGTCCGACAAGTAGATTCGTACGACTTGATGTGTTGCCGATGGTAGCCCACACTTAGGAATTTTTTTGAATTTTTTTTTTTGGTGAAAAAGCACTCATATCCAAATGGTCTAACTCTGTCAATCATAGACCATGGCACACATGCAAGAGCAGGGTGATGGTAATTCTTCTGACGAGAACACGTTGTTCCCATCTCATCGTTCGTCACATCCTTCGGTGAACGCTCGGAATCTAGACGATGAACTTATTCTTCCAAGAGACAAAAAGGAACTAAAGACAAACAACTACACCCTAGATGTCAATGTCAGAATAGATTATCAGTCAGGGCCTGTTTGTTTTCATAGTTTCAGCACTTATTTAACACTTATCTCTCAATCGGTTAGATGTTAAAAGTTTCAGGGTGTTTGTTTATTTTTAATTTTTAGAGGGTCAAATCTCTAAATATCATCTGAACTAAAAACAGAAAATCTAACCTCTAAGCGAATTAGAGGTACGCTCCATCCTTAGATTATCACCTCCTCTCCAGCGACTCCATTCTCTCCGACGACTCCATTCTCTCCGGCGACTCCATCACATATAATAAACAGTGAAGACGAAGGCAGAAACGCTAGGCGGTTTTTCGTGGCTCTCCCGTGGCCTTTTAGCAGCTTTTTTCGTCAGCATCGGGAGCCCAAATCACGAACTCGAACCCATAGTAGATATTGATTTTGTGTCTGTTCCTGATTTTTCTTCAAAATCGACAATGAGTCGACTTCTGTCTCTCTAAAAACCCTTCTATTTCAGGGAGTTTTCTACTTTTTTTGGCAACGAAAGGAAAGTGTTCGACGAATTGCCTCAATTGACAATAAGTCGACTAGCATTATTACATCTCTTAAAGAGCATCTCCATTCTTTACCTTCTCGTCATGACTTTCGAAATCCCTGTAATTTTCAAACCTGGGTTTGGTTGAAGGATATGTCGTTTATGTGAGTCTCAGTTTTATCAGGTAACAATAAATCAGTAAGAAATAACAAGAACAATTGATGATTTCAACTTGTCATCCCTCTCCTATTCATTCAAAGTGTCAAGAGAATATTACAATCAAAGTAACGGAACGATTCTAAACAATAAGCACTCTAATCTCTCTAATGAATCGTTAACCTAATTCTAAAGGTTAACTAACCTTATATACTTAGGCCTTAGACAACCAGGCCCAAGCCCATTAAACACAAAGCTAAGCCCAATTAACAATAATTAAGGCTTTTACAATAAATAATTAATCTAAATAAGCTCTATATAATTATTTATATATCTTTCTAATATGTAGGGCATTTATGGTCCTAACAATCTCCCCCTAAAGATATATAAATAAAAACCGGTCTTGAAATCTTCTGGTCTTGATCTTCTCTTCCTTTTGAATCTTTGAAACGCATTGAAGTTGTTTGACTTCATTTCTTTCGACGCTCCCCCTTGAATAAAGCTCTTGAATTTG
Organism: Saussurea involucrata; assembly: GCA_033807775.1. NCBI lineage: Eukaryota > Viridiplantae > Streptophyta > Magnoliopsida > Asterales > Asteraceae > Saussurea > Saussurea involucrata. Next base: position 8,319 of record JAWVWS010000374.1, read on the forward strand.
CTTTCAGCTTTAAAACAACTTGTACAACCAATAAGCTCGAAGGAGGAAATAATAACTTGAAGTGAACACCACTTGATAAGGATGAGAAGAATTGTATGCACTTTGAAACTCTTTGGATCTCGGAACAGATCAATCATTCGGAAAAATTCGGTCGGTCGACAGTTACTCCCCCTCGGCTTTTGCATGGGGACTTTTTTACTCCCCCTCGGATATTGCTAACTCCCCCTCAACTTGATATTCGGTGTCTTTGAATTTGTACCCTTTCTCCCCCTCATGATGAGTAGGAGCATCCGGAGTATCATGCACGTTCAAAGACAATAGTGACGAGTAGCAAAAAATCCAGATAAAACATTTTACTAACCAGAATGGGGTAAAATTCTAACACAGAAACACAAAAGTAACTGTTATCACAACAATTAAAGAATTGTGTGGCCTATGTTCAGAGTTGGCAATGGGGTATATCTGATAGGACTTCCAGTTATCACTGAAGTAAAATATTAAAAATTACTCCTCAAACTGTTTCGGCAATATCACAAATATATGCAAATGGAATCACAAAGACTCGTGCATGTGTGAAAGAAATGAATTACATCAGTTAGGCTCAAATATTGACTTAACCTGGGACGCAAGTTAAAAATCAATAGACTCGGTGATTAGAATATGAAGTTCGGAGACCGGAGCTGATGTCTTCCTGTTTCAATATTTAAGACCTCCGAGTGAGAAATAGATAGATTATGTGCTAATTCTCCGTGAATATGTGAAACAAGCATCTGTTGGGAGATGCTTGAGTGGCTGGGTGGGGTGACATGAGTTATCGACATTAGGTCTATATCTGTTTCAATACTCATCTCCAAAGAACGAGAATGAATAGATTGTGTGGTTACCCGGATAACTGACTCGGTTTGGTAAGGACCAATTTATTCTTTTAAGTCATGTCACATCCTCACCATATATATTTTTCTTTCCAAACTCATCTATCAATCTAGACCCCTCACTGTTGACTATAAGGGATGTGTTTCTTGGGTAGGTCCTTCCGGTTCTGGATAGACCATAGAAACGATGTAAGTCCTAACACTCATTTCATGCATCGAGTTGAACAGATTAGTAAACAGTGAATTACGAGTTCTAAACTGAAATGTTTAGAAGTCAAAGCCTTTAAGAACGAGTCCTGATCTGAGACGATCAGAAGTCATAAAAATGAAGTCCGAGTTCTGATCTGAGATAATTAGAAGTCATTTATGAAATACCAGAATTTCAAGAAACAAGATCAAGCGCAAAACAGATTGACTCAGTAAGCACAGTATTTTGCAAGAAATGAAACAATGACCAGAAAGTTTAATTGTGAAGAACAAGTCACAATTATTATATCAGATATGAATGGAATCATTTGCAAGAATTAGCGAACTTGGAAAACAACTAGGAATTCAAACGAGTGTATTTCCATCGAAAAATCAACGAATATGTGAGACATGGAAATAACTAAGTCAATGAAGCATAACACGTGACAATCATGGAAGTTAAGATTGGAGAATAACAAACATAAGTAAGTTATTCAGAATGAATTACCACGGTTTTTGAATTCAGTTGAAATTCACTTACCTTTCATAGTACTCCCCCTCAAATGTGGCATATCCTTCGAGTGCAGTCATGTGAAAAGAGTGTTATGATCTAAGAGCACATGACGTTCCTGCAAAACAAATTAGTAGGATTTTGGTATCCATCCATTGATGGATCCTTGAAGGTTAGTTGCCTTATGAGGACCATGGATACTATAAGTACCATACCAATACTCCGCATGGTCTTTATTCACAAAGTCACTTGTTCCATTATAAGAGCAACACAACTTCTGTGTAGATAAACTGATCATTTTATTAACAGAGTAAACTCGATCAGTTTTCACAAAAAGTTTAGCGTGGAAAGCTGTGTTGTCTTTGTCACTCTTGACAGAGACGAATGACTTTGGAGCAGGAGTGGATCCTTTAACTCTCCAAACCATGTTTACTTTCTTGAAAAATAGATTATCTTTCTTATCAACACGAGAATTATAAAAAAGATTTGAAGGTCGAATCTGATCTTTTGAAAAATCATTTGATTTGACAAAATTCTTTGAAGAACGATTTGTAGAAAATGAACTTGAAGCATAAGAAGGTTGAACACCTTTGAACTTGCTTTCTTCAATTTTCTTGACCTTAACGGATAAATCATTTCGTTCTTTGAGAATTAAATCAATTTTCTTTTGTAAATTAGATTTAACCATTTGTTCCTTCAATATCTCGGATGCTAATCCTGATAATCTCTGAGTAAGTTTAGAAATATCAGTCTGAAAAATCTTTCTCTCTTTTGCAAAATCATCTTTCAGACATTTAGATCTAAAACCTTCAACTTTCCTTTTCTCAGTCTCTTTGCTTAGAATGTCTAATTCTTTCTCCAAATCGGATATTTTCAAAGAAAGTTCTCCATTTTTTTTAGAAAAAGATTTGCGTTCGGTTTCAAAAATTTCTCTTTCTAAAATCAAAACTCTTTCAAAGTCGGAGATCTGTTTTGAAAGTTTTAAACAGGTAAGCTCAAGACTTTTCTTCTCTTCAAGAGATTTGGTTGAAAACCCAGATTGCTTTTGTATAAGCAATTCTTTCTCCTTTTCAAAAACCTTTTCAACATTAGTTAGTTTATTTTTAAGCTCAAGGTTTTCAGAGTTCAGGAGTTTACCTTTCTCTTTTTCTTCAGCAAGCTTCTCAGAACTATTCCTTGAGATTTGAGCACCTTCAGTTCTTTGACGTACTTGCTGATCAAATCATTTTTCTGCTTGATATTCTTTTCATATAGACTCGCTCGCTCTTTCTTAGTCTTCTTGATATCATCTTGGGATGATAAATCAGATAGCTTCCTTTTCAGCTCAGTGTTTTCTGACTCTAATGTTGTTGCCTTTTCTTCAGATTTAGCAAGCTTCTCAGAACTTTCATTTGTTTGCACTTTCAGTTCCTTCCGTTCTTTGATGATCTTGTGTCTAAATTCATGTGCTAGCTTGACATTCTTTTCATATAATATTGTTTTATAGTCGTTACACGCAGGATTAAAGCAATGTGACATGGCTACCTGAAAAATTGATCGTTAATCAGTGTTATTTTGAAGAATAAAACTTGCGGAAAAAAAATCAAAAATTAAATCTGAAAAACGAATTTAAAAATAAATTCATTTCCAAAAATTAGGATTTGATTATTGACGGAACGAACGAAATCAAACTTCGATGGAAACCTGCAAGAAAAACAAACCACGTTAGTTTAAAGACGTCGCAAATAATTGCAAATCGTCGCAAATAATCTCAAACGTCACCAAAAAAATTGCAAATTAATCGTTAAGAAAAAATCGCAACTTTCGTTAAAGTACTTTAATCACGAGACGTGAGGTAACTCGGGTACTGATCAAAAATTTGCCAACCAAAACTTATCAAACACAACTTACCGGATGAAGAGTTTTCGGATGAAATGGCTGACCGTATGAGAAGCTTACCGGGTGAATGATTTTTTTGCAAAAATTAGCACTTACCGGATGAGGCGGTTGTCCGAATGGGAAGCTTACCGGAATAACTGCGGTTACCGGATGAATTTGTTTCCGAAAGGCACCAAAATTAACGATCGTTTGCGATGGAAAGCACCAAAAATTAACTCAAATTCATGACATGTATATATATAGGGGTGGGTTCAAATAAAAACTCAAATTCAATTGTAAATGTGAGGACAAACCACAGCCGTTGATTAATAATCCGGTGAAGAGATCAGTGGCAAAAAAACGCGGTGACAATTTTGTAAATAAGTTGAAAACTCTGTCCATGGCTTAATGAATATTTAGCGCGCAGGGGTAAAATTGGAAAAAAAAAATTATTCAGTCTGAATAAAAGGTAATTTTCAGACTGAATAAAGGTAATTATTTTCGTCAGATTAGGACATCCACACACGCTTTCAATGTCAATTGCAAATTCATAGTGGGTCCCATTTTTGCAAGCCACGTCAGATTTCACTTGCAACAAATGCAAGTCCATTTGCAAGCCATAGTGGGTCCCATGTGGGGTCAAAATTTCACTTTTTATTATTATATAATATATTTATTAACAAAAAATAATTAGAAAATATATAATAATTTATAAAGTAATTAATAAATGTTGTAGTGGGGATCAATTGAAAGTGTAAATGAATTGCAGGTGTGTGGATGGTAATTGCAAAAGCTGATGTGGCACAATTGAAAGTGTAAATGAATTGCACGTGTTTGGATGGTCTTAGAATCAGCGCCTCCTTTGTTGACTTTTTATTTTCATTTTTAATTAAAAAACTTTTACCCCCTTAAATTTTAAAATAAATTATCTCAAAAATTACTAACATTTTAATCAAACAAATTACATCAAAAAACAAGAATTTCGTGCCCTTCGATATGACATCCATCATGATATAGTTTATTTTTCGTTTTAACCGTTTTTACGTGAAATCGTGTATATGTGTTATATTCATAGTGAATAATACAACATTCGGGATGAATAATATCTACATTTATTCGGACTTAATAATTTACCTTTATTCAGTCTGAATAATTATATTCGTTTGAATATCTACCTTTATTCTGTCTGAATAATTCTATATATTCAGACTGAATAAAGGTAGATATTCAAAACGAATAAATGTTTAAATTTTGTTCTTTTTTCATATCTACATTTATTCAGTCTGAATAATTCTATATATTCAGTCTGAATAATTCTAGATATTATTCATCTAGAATGTTATATTATTCATTCTGAATATAACACATGTACACGATTTCACGTAAAAAAACGGTTAAAACGGAAAAAAAAAACTATATCAAGACATGAATAAGTTTTATTCTTTTTTAATATCTACCTTTATTCAGTCTGAATAATTCCATATATTTACTCTGAATAATTCTATATACTCAGTCCGAATAAATGTAGATATTATTCATCATGAATGTTGTATTATTCACTCTGAATATAACACATATACACGATTTCACGTAAAAAACGGTTAAAACGAAAAAAAACTATATCATGATGGATTGCATATCGAAGAGCACGAAATTCTCGTTTTTTTTATGTAATTTGTTTGATTAAAATGTTAGTATTTTTTGAGATAATTTATTTTAAAATTTAAGGGGGTAGAAGTTTTTTAATTAAAAAAGAAAATAAAAAAAGTCAACAAAGGAGACGCTGATTCTAATCTTGACGAAAATACCCCTAAAGCTGAATTTTAGGAATGGCTTAAATATGACTGTAATCAATGGACGAGATTTGTCCTCACGTTTACAACTGAATTTGAGTTTTTAGATGAACTTTTATATATATATATAGGGTCAGGTTCAGGGGAAACCCCTAAATAACTAGAAAACCGGAAAACCACAAAATTACGGAGAAAAAAGTATATCATCATGGATATCAAATTAACGAGAAAAATATGATCGTTTATTTGGTGCAATTTATTTCGTTCAAATTTTGTTTATTTTTTCGTATTTTTTTCGAATAAAAAACAAGGAGGTAGGGTTTTTTTAATTAATTTAATATTATTGTAACCTCCCATTTAATCACATCCATCAGATCATCTAATCCAACAGTTAATAAAGTGTTTTTTAGTTTTTTAGTTATTTAAGATTTTACCTTGAACCTCCGTCTATATATATATATATATATATATATAACGAATGGAAATGAGTATGTGTGCTATGAGATGTGTACTTAAAAATCAAATAACCAAGAAATAATAAAAAAAATGAAATGCACGTGTTCTTTATGTGAGAAGTGAAAGCAAAGAATGAAGAAAATGGTCAAGCAGAAAAAAATGGTCACCACACAGTCAACAAATACGGCTCACACAAAAAATCATCCGGAAAGTCGGTTTCTTAAAAGAAACGTCCGAAAAGTTTAGACACTTGGTAACAAAAAAAACATTCATCAGGAAAGTAGAAAGCATCCGGAATCTTTGGAAAGAAAAAAAAAATTTATCCGATAACTAAGTGGGTATCCGGGAAGTGTATGTTATCTGGACAAAATTGGTACCCGAAAAGATTGAGGTGTCCGATTAACTTTACCCGGAAACCAAAATCAATCCGGATGATTCGTCCGGATAGTGTTAAGAAATAGAAAACTTACCCGGTAACAATGAGAAACTTCCGGACACTGCGGCTGATTGAGATAAACGAATCAGGGTTCGATAGGGTTGCTTGATTCCACTCATGTAAGGTTAGATTTTGACCAAAAACACACAAACAAACACACCCAAATCGATTTCTAAGCAAAGTATGTCCTATTTCTCAATACTCACAAAACAAATTAAGAACACCAAAAAAACTCAAGAATAGATTTTAAACATGAAAAACTAATGCCTTTGAGAATTGATCTAGATGCAGATAAACAGCAGATTGAAAACGATTAACCAATCGAGAATTAACAAACGAATTATTAAATCAACGTAAGACTTTGCAAACCCGATTGATGAACGGTTTTCTTCAAGAAAAATCTGCAGTATGTCGAAATTAATCTGAATGCCTTCTGGATCTCAAACGATTAATCCAACCGTTCAGAATATAAAACAGTGTGTTGTGAAGCTACTGTCCGAAAATCGTGACGATCCGACGGTTCAAACTCGGGAATAGGCGAAACGGCTAGCTGCATTTTTCCAGAAAATTAGCTACGAAAATTCTTTTTTTCTTGCTTTCGATTGGCTTCTTTCGTATCTTCAAATCACCAATTCTTCTCTGATACCAATTGTGAGTCTCAAATTTTTATCAGGTAACAATAAATCAGTAAGAAATAACAAGAACAATTGATGATTTTAACTTGTCATCCCTCTCGTATTCATTCAAAGTGTCAAGAGAATATTACAATCAAAGTAACGGAACGATTCTAAACAATAAGCTCTCTAATCTCTCTAATGAATCGTTAACCTAATTTTAAAGGTTAACTAACCTTATATACTTAGGCCTTAGACAACCAGGCCCAAGCCCATTAAACACAAAGCTAAGCCCAATTAACAATAATTAAAGCTTTTACAATAAATAATTAATCTAAATAAGCTTATATAATTATTTATATACCTTTCTAATATGTAGGACATTTATGGTCCTAACAGTTTCTCTCTTACCTCAACCCATCAAAGCTGACAAAGAAGAAGACGATGATGATGATCTGGTCGGTGTTTCGGTGAGTCGCCGGAGAACTCGTGACGTAGACGATAAACTCTTTGGTTTAGTCTTCGATGATGTTTGTTGGTCCCGAAGGGTTATACAAGTTTGTAGAAGGGGGGTTGAATACAAACACACGATTTTTACTTTCTAAATTGTTTATTGATAAATCAAAGACAATTTACAACTTGTTGCGGAACAAGATTAAGGACTAGGCCTAATCTAAACAAGTTAAGAACACACAGTTTCTTGCACTAGAATTAAGAAAGAAAGGAGATAAGGAAATTGCTAACAATAACCTAACACAAAGATAGATAAGAAGAGATGGCCGAGTAGTAAGCACTTTAAAAATGAAGTAGGGTTTCTCTCTTATATACTGCATGCATTTAATGCATTTCAGTATACTTTACACGTGGCAGCAGCTGATTGGTTGCATGAAGTTGACCTTGTGTAGACAACCTAGTAGTCGTTTGGTGTACAGTGTAGAATCAGAGTTGGTTGTACGAATTATAGACAAAAGGGATGTCCGTTCTGACATTTCGTACTGGGGCGTGCAAGGGGATAAGACAAAAGTAACTTGTAGAAAAATCTTCATGATCAGCGTTCGCTGAATGATTTCCTTATCAGCGAATGATAAGGTTCAGCGTTCGCTGAAGCTTTCTACTTGAAACTTCACGTTGAGTGGACAGTCTGGTCTCCGTTGATATCCGCATCAGTTCAATAGTAGACTTGTCGCTGGTTCTTGGGCTTGATCTTCGACTTCAGCGTAGATCCTATGTTGACGTGAAACTTGTCTTCAGGGATCATAAGTAATCAACTAAAACAACTCAGCGATCATCACAAAGACTGAACAACCTCAGAGCTTATGTGGATGAATAGTTTCGCTGAATGTTACAATCAAAGAATGTGAGTTTTCTATCAGCGGTACTGAAACAGTCTTAGTACTAATCAGCGATAGTGAAACTCTAATACATAATGTTTACTTATAATTTTCACTAAGTATTTCTAAGAGGGTCATTATCAAATCACTGAGGGTTTGGATCAACAATCTTCCCCTATTTTATTATGACATAGCAACATAAGAAAATTGTTAAGTATGAAAACATAAGGATAAAAAGAACTCATAAAATATTTTTCCCTTTTACTGTTTTCTGGGATCTTTTCAGTACTGATGGAGTAAAGTACATTCGCTAAAATTTTTCTTTAAACTTCATATAAGATTACAAAGGGAAGTAGAAAAATTACAAGTACAGCAAAAATAATTACAAGTACTGAAGATACAAGCTGATAAAGATAGAAGAATTACAAGGAAATCCTATCAGCTATTCAGAGCCTTTCTTGACTGAGTCGTCAGGAGAATCAGAGTCAAGGATTATCCAATCAGGAACTGTAAATCCCTTTTTCCTTCGTTTCTTCGCTTCACGATGTAAGTGGACTTTTAGGAGTGCTCCTTGTAGACTCCGTCGGAAGTCGCACCAAGTATGTAAATCTCTGAGTTGTTCAATCGGAGTTTTGTATAACTCAGAGATACGTTGAAAACGTGGGCGACCGAGATAGTCATAGAAGAAAATGCCGAATGGATCGCTGATAACTTTGCCGGGAACGAATTCTTCAGCAGGAGGTAGAGAAGTGTCATGTCCCGAAAGATCAGGGTTAGGGCCGAGAGGCCGAGAACTGCTTCACGATAGAAGCTGATACCCGTCTCATTTCTAAGAGAAGGTCCTGAGGAGGAAGCACTTTTCTTTGTTGGCTCGGTCTTCTCGCTGATGGTGGAACAGGAATATCAATCGCTGAGGACACTAAGTCAATCTGTTTATTTATTTCCTGAATGACATAGCGTTTAAAAGTGGAGCGCGATTTCTGAATTGCTATCCTCATTTCCAACCATTCAGAGTATCCAAACCTGTTTATATCAGACATGTACACAGTTCTGAAGTGGCCGTTCTCTCTGAAAATCCAGACACTGACGATCGGTACCTTGATGTAGTTTTTCATGGCGTATTTCCCTTTCACGTTAACACCAGTTATCTTTGAGGCGTGATGTCTATATTGGCATCTCTCTTTGCACTACTCAAGAGTTGAATCGCTGACCTTGGTTTTCTCTTGAGTCTTCTGAATATCCTGTAGAAGTTTTTGTTGGACAGCGACAGGAAATTTATTCAGGTCTTGATCTTTGAAAGAACGCTGAGCGAGCTCTAGGGCATATTCTCGGTCTTTTTCTTCAGCTTTCTTTCTTTCTGCAAAGAGTTTCTCAGCTCTGAGAGATTCAACGACTTCATCCTTTGAGAGAATACTCAGATGAGTAGGAAGGCGTCGCTGATCTTCGATCTGTTTGATCATCTCTGCTCTCTTTCTCATGTCATCTTCACTTAGTCTGTGAGGTACCAAGGAAGGTCTTTCTCGGTGAGAGAGCGATTCTTCTTCTTCTTGTTCAAAAACGTCATCAGTCTCGGTGATTAAATCTAAGACTGGGATTATTTCGTCAGCTTTAGCAGCTGGGATTATTGGTGCTTCAGCTTGAGAAGCTTCAGCTAGATCCTCAAGCAGGGGAGAGGACCAGCTGAAACAAAACGATCTTTAAAGTGAGATCATTTGGTAGAAAGAGATAGAAAAAGAATGGGGTTTAAGTGTTTAGAGGTTTTATGGAGAGGAGAACTGAGGTTGAGAAGGGATAGAGTTTAGATGCAGTATAAGGGAAGAGGAAATATTGTACCTGACAAACTGGCTTTCGAAGTAAGATTGCCAGATTGCCCTCTGCAGCGAGGCATTTATTCTTGCCCTGATCAGCTTCAGTTGCTGCAGGATTTGTGGTGGTCCGCTCCCCTGATAGTTCAGTGATGACTACTCCTTTGAGGGTTGTAGTCTTCTGAACAGGCTTGGCAATGAAGAAGTCATCATCGTCATCGTCATCATCATCATCATCATCATCATTCTTTGGAGAAGAGGATGGTTCATCATCATGGATGTCGATGGCTTCTTCTTCTTCATCATCGTCTTCTTCCTCATCAGCGTAAGGAGAAGTGACATCAGCAACAGCTTCGCTATGTTGCTCTTCGAGATGCTCCCCCTCAGATATAGAGGGATTCTCGGTTCCCTCGGGGTGTTCAACTCCCTGAGGTTCTTCATCAGCATTATTTGCATTTAACTCCCCCTCAGCAGTATGGGGAGTTTCTTCAGCGTTCACCTCCCCCTCAGCATTCTCAAATTGGGGAAGGTCAATTTCAGCATTCATATCCCCCTCTTCTACAAGATGAGTAGGGGGGAAACAACAGCAGCGGCAGCATTAGTATCATTGTCTTCTTGGCCAGTGATACCAATGTACGTTTCAATCGCTAATAATCTGTCTTCTAGGCCAGTTATATTAGGATTGATGTGTTCAAGTTCTAGACGATCGTTCGTAGTAAAGTGAGAAGATGGAGCGTTCAGGCGATCGACAACTTTTCGAATAAAATCTTTGATAGAGTTGACATCGTTTTTGGTTGTGGCAGCATCAGCTTTGATGATGTCAACATCATCTTTCATCAGGGAGACCTCATTCTTAAGATTACCAACCTCTGTCTTTAAGGTTGTGATTTCAGTAGACAGAGTGGTAAAATTTGTTGCTAGAGCGGTGTTGGTGAGGTTGAGATTGTTGATGATGGTGGAGTTGGCAGCGATAGTTGTTGCGAATTGAGCAATGCTACCATCCATCTTTTCAACATCAGCACTTGAAGCTTTCAGATCAACAGCTTCGGTCAGCTTCTTCAGGTTATCTCCAGCGTCTGTAACCGCTGAAGAGTTGGTGGAGAGAGTGGTGTTGTAAGAATCCACCTTTTGAACCAGATCTTTGAGGGAGTTGTTGATATCTCTCAAATTAGGACCTGTAATAGTGAAAAACTTGTGAACAGAGGAAAGCTCAGAAGTTTGGGGTTGAGAGAGAGGAGTGTTTAGGATTTTATTTGTACCTGCAGGTGGGTTGGCGAATTCTTCGAAGTTCTTGTAACCTGAGAAGAACTCCATGTCTCTAGCCAGCGAGCCTTGTCGCTCAGAAGTATCGGCGGGTCCTGTACTTTGTCCTATCATCCTCTGAACTTCAGCAGCAGTAGAAGAGTTGAGGGTGATGGTTGTTGAAGAGAAAAGGGGTAAAGATGTAGTGACCAAAGGAATGGACGGAGAAATGGAGGATGAGAAGATTGGTTGGGTGAGAGATCCAACGTTGGAGGCGGGTTCATTTCCAAGTTTAATACTTCAGCGTTTAGAGACGCTGAAGCGGGAATAGAAGGGAAGGATTGTTCAGTTGTGCCAGAGCGTTGCACGAAACCATCTAGTGTCTGCTAAAAGAATCAGACACCAGGTGTTCAGCTTGGGGTTGCTCTTTGGTTTTCTTGGTCTTTGCAGAGCCAAGTTGTGTAGAAGATTGTTTCCTTTTTCTAAAAGGAATGGAGGTTGTGGCTGGGGTATCAGCGGTGGGTTTTTCCGCTGAGTGAGCCACAGAAGTAGAAGAAGAGGGATTAAGAAGAGTTAAGAGTTGAGAAAGACGTACCTCGTTTGGCGTTGGCTTGAAATCGAGAACCTTAGGGCCAACCTGAGAGAGTTTCAGGTCACCCTCTGTTGGGTAGTCCTCCTTGAGGCCTTGTTGGAAGATGGCGCTGATGAATCTGGGATATGGAACCCATGGTGGTCTCTCAGCAGCGTCAATTCTGAGCGTAAGATCATCATTGATGATGGAGGCCCTGTCAACATTTAGACCTTTCAACAGAGCATATCCCATTGCTTGTTGAGGTTGAGCGGCTTGATCAGAGGAGCCAGTCTTTGCTGTCATGCATCTTATGATGTGAGCGAAGATGAAATTCATCTCGCTGGGCATCTTGGATTTCTTGATTGCAGTCAGCTTTTTCTCGGGCTCTTGTGTGCCTCTCTTGGTTTCCCAAGTGTAACCCATTGCATCAAAGAATGCAATTAATGTCTCCCTGTCAGCGTGCTTCTTAGGATCAGGGAGAGGGACGAAGGGTTTTTCTTTTGTGGAGATTGGGAAGCTCAGTGCTCGTCGGATAGTGGTAGGGGTAATTTTCATGGTGCCAAAATCAGTATCACAGACGATACAATCGATCAGTTTAGAGGAGTCTTTGGCCGATGGTACCTTAGTATGAGTGGCTGAGTACCAAAATTGGGATAGAAGAGATTTATGGGCAGGGGGTACAATGGTGAGGGCTTTGAATAAGCAGCAGGTTTGAAGGTAGTTCACAGCATCAGTGAGATGAGTGACAATCTTTCGAGGAGGAAACTCGAACAGTGCATAAAGATTGTTCTTATTGGTCCAATCCAAGTTTTCCATTTCAAACTTCACCTGAGGAGTGATCACGAGGTTTTCACACCTCGCGACTCTCACCGCAAGTGTACGGGTCGATGTCAAGTAATAGTACTTTGGAGAAGTACGAGTGTCAATCCATGGGAGTTAGGAACTAAATATCACAATTACTCTAAACACTATTAACTAAGCTTTCGAATTGGAAGAAGGTTTATATTAACTAATAATTGCAGAAAATCACTAATTAACAACTTAAAATGCAAACGAACAAGAACAATTCACGAGACTTCAATAGGGAGAAAAGTTGAGGGTTGGAATTCCTCCGGTTTTACACATGTAAACAGATAACTCAAACAATTACCAGTTATTCCTTCTTTATGATTCCCAAATCTTGTAAAAATCACCGTTGTTCTCTTTCAAGCTACAACGGGTTTTATTTTGAAAAGGGTAGATTCAATCTCTCGATGTTACCTACGGATTCCAAAACACATTACGCACTCGATTTATGATTAACTTGGCTAGATGTCTCTCTCGACAACCATCTAACGGGTTAATATGGGACCAAAATCTTACTTCGTATATCTCTATCACCTTCAGATTTTAGGCATGCAATTCCTATGTCTAATTAGTAATCAATCCTCTCGAATTTAATTATCAACACAAATCAATCATAAATTGGCCAGATTCATAATAGCATTAAGAACAAAAATCACATGCTTTCATTAATAAAGGAAAAACTGAATAACGTTCAAATCATTCGTTACATGTGTATCAAACCGAATTCATTCCAACCCCCAACACGAACCGGTTAGTTCATGCCGGGGTTGGAATCAAACACGAAAGAACAGATTGCAAACATGAATGGAAACATGATCAAATCGAAAGATGAAACCGTGGTAGATGAATTGGTGAACTCCCTTCAATCGTGATCGGCTCTACGTTCCGTGATGAATCGTTGCGTGATCGGCCCTCTAACGAGACTGGAAAAGCTCCGGAAAGTCGCCCCAAGTCGTCCCGAAATCGCCCGATGCCTCTGCCGTAAGTTGCGTAATGAAAATAACCTAGAAATCCCGACTTTAAAAGCTGAAATCGACAAACAGACTCACCAGCGACCTTCCACGCGACCTGCAAGTCGCGTGGAAAGTCGCGCGCAATTCAGATATGCTTTTGGGTCGTGTTTGGTTCGCGGTTCGGGTCCTGGTTCGGTTGTGGGTCTCGGGCTTGTCTCGTGGGCTTTCGTTGGGCTTCATTTGGACTTGTTTTGGGCTCTTTTTAGCTTCTTTTCGCGAGGAATACTGCCTTGAAGATAACCTGTAGAAAACACTAGATAGACCGTAAAATGCACGCCTTTTTACTCGGAAACAAGCAAATCTCATTTGTTTGAGAACCGAAAATAACGCCAAAAAGTGGCGTTATCAACAACCCCAAACCGAGCGTTGCTTGTCCCCAAGCAAATTAGCGATAAAATAGAATTAAATCACAACCTAGTGAAATAACAATAACTGCACAATTCCCGATTGGTACCAAGAGATGCATCGGTGATTTCCTACACCCGTGAATATCTGTGTCTCTCTTACCTCATTTTTCATTTTGTTTGACATATGACCTTCCATTGGGAGTTGAACTCGCGACCGTTCCGATTGCATTAAAGTTAGACTAAGTCCGGACATACTAAGGAAAACATTTCGCCTCGACCCTACCTCACGGGATACTCTCTTTGCACTCGTGAACCTAGGTTATCGCTCGTGTTGTCATGTTTTGGAGGTTATGTACAATAAAACGCAATATATTACATGACAACTATAAGAAAGACGCACTAATGTCCAAATTGTTGATCTCAGAAGGAATCAAATAGCAAGACAGGGAATATCGGTAAAAGTAGTCGTAAACCGTAATCACGTTTTCCAAAAGTCATCCAGGTCTTTACCAGGGTTGTAACGGGGCTATGGGTTAAGGCTACAAATGAAGGATAAAAGGATCAAAAATCCTTGGCGTGTCAAACATTGGCAATTCTGAACTCTCGGTGCTTCGTATTCGCTCACTTGGCCCTTTTTGTCACTCTTTGAGTCGCTTTGACTCACTTATTATGCAGCTATGAATACTATCTAAACACTGTATTTATTTTGCTTTTGCATTTTTTTTTTCAATTGGGACTTCATTGGTCCTTTTTTCTAATTTATGGGTTGCATTGACCCATCATATTCTCGTAACTGGCCTGATTTCTTTCTTTTTCGCTCTATCTCTCTAAGTTCATTACTGCTTCCGATTGACACACTTTCGGATTGGGTTGGCTAAGGCTTATGGCTAAGGGTTTAGTGATGGGTTTAGAAATGAAAAAGGGTAGTGTTTTGGCTTCAAAAGGGCTATGGATATACCTAAAAGGGTAAAAGGGGAAACGATAGCTAAAAGGGTTAAACTACTAAGTGCCTGGAATCATGTCTTAAGGTCCACACGATTTGGTCTACTATACTCTTACCTAATATCCCGATGTTCGTCTTTGCTACTCAATGCAATAATGTAGCGAGATCAGTCTACATTCACGACAAGGAATTCGAAAAAGTGTATGAGAATTTAGGTGTATGAATCCCTCGAAATGAAAAACGTCTTTTAGGCTCAAAAACTCACGATCGGGTGGTCTCCACTAATGTCCCTAGTCATGTCCTTTCCCGGTCTTTCCCTAACGGTCACGTCACTATCACGAGATTCTTCCCACAATGGTCGGTCTCAATCATTCAAAAACAAAAATTTGGCTAAATTGATCTAGATACTCAGAGATGCAGGAAATCTACGTGCATAACTTGGGCCCGATTGGGCAACCCCAAACCTTACCCACACATTGTCCCCAATGTGCAAGTAAAGTCTTAGGTGATGCAACGCAATCATTGTGCAGTTATAGAAAAGGCAGGCAAGGCATATATATAAAAGCAAAAAGAAACCCAAATTTCTAACAATTAGGCACCCCAAACCTAGGCCGTGGCCTAGGTTTGTCAAATAGAAGCCAACCCCAAACCTCGGTGAAACCGAGGTTTGCACAAGGTCAAAAGTGAGTGTGCAGATGTGAAAGAATAGGCACCCCAAACCTAAGTGAAACTTAGGTTTGCAGCCTCTCGTGAAACTAACACAAACCTCTAACATGCATCATTCATTTAGCAGTAAAGATTTAGCGCGTACCTGTGTTGCCTGGACGACTGGGATTCTTAAAAGATTTGAGCACCAATCAGCGGAGATGGAGGGAGCATGCAAACACAAACAAAAGAGAAACAAAACAGAAACGGAAGAAAAACAAGCACACACAGCACATAAAGCGATAAAGGGATAAAATTTGGCGCGAAAAACGAACAAAGGCACAAAAGGGGCTCACGCGGTTTAGCCCGCGACTTGCAAGTCGCGTGGCAAACCGCGTATGTTACTGTTTCAGAAAACCAACAGTAAGCCCCGCGGCTTGCTGCGCGGTTTGCAAACCGCGTGGCAAGTCGCGTATCCCTCCGTTTGTTTTTCGCTTTTTTCGATTTTTCGATTTTTATGGCTTTTTCAAAAATTAAAACACACTCAAAAGCAATAAATGAAAAAAATGCAAACCTTGGTGGGTTGCCTCCCACCCAGCGCCTTATTTAAGGTCGTGGCACGACCGTGCGGCTTCAACTTGGTTTTGCATCCGCAGCATTGAACCGTCCACACATACGGTTCTTTGCGGATTCTCCACTCTCAGGTCCTCCACGACCAGCTCCGTGCTCTCCTTTGCTCTTACTATCCACCTTTCTGGCCATCTTGAACGCCACTTTCTCTCCACCAACTCTGAATGTGATTTCGCCCTCTTCTACATCGATCAGGGCCCGGCTGGTTGCTAAAAATGCTCTTCCAAGAATCAGGGGCACTTCATTGTCTTCACGCATATCAACCACGACGAAGTCGACCGGGAAATAGAATTTCCCGACCTTGATCAAGACATCTTCCACCACTCCATGCGGATGTATGAGTGATCCGTCCGCCAATTTCAATGTCATGCTTGTAGGGCTCGCCCCTCCCAGTCCAAGTTTCCTGCACATAGAAAGGGGCATAAGGTTAATACTCGCTCCTAAGTCACATAAAACATTGTCAAAATTAGACTTCCCAATTTGAATGGGGATCGAGAAACTCCCTGGGTCTTTAAGCTTGTGGGGAAGCTTGTTTTGAAGGATTGCGCTGCACTCTTCAGTGAGTGCAACGGTGGACTGGTGGTCAATCGCCCTCTTCTTCGTGAGAATCTCTTTCATAAATTTAGCATATGAGGGCATTTGCATCAAAGCATCGACGAAGGGAATGTTAACATGCAGTTGTTTAAGTACATCAAGAAATTTAAAATAATTAACATTCTCCCTAAGCGGTTTCAGTCGGCTTGGAAATGGCACGCTCGGAACCACCGGTTTGACTGATGGTTTGACCTCTTCTCTCGGCTTCTCCTCTTTCTTGATCTCTTCATCAGTCTTCAACTCATCTCGATCTATCATCTCGAACTCCTCTTCTTCCGGACCGGTCTTCTTTGATGAAATCTCTCCACTCAGCTCTTTGCCACTCCTCAGAAAAATGGCATTACATGTCTCCCGGTTTGGCTTTTCGGGCATGCTCGGGAATGCACCGGGTGGTCGGTTTTGGAGGGCTTCCGAGATTTGGCCCACTTGTCTTTCCAAGATCTTTATGGAAGCGGTATTTTGATCGGTTGCCGCTTTAACGGTGTTGATTGTGCTCGCTAGACCCTCGACCGTGCTATCCATCTTGGTCATAAACTTCATCATGATGTCCTCCAATCCCGGTTTCTTTTCTCCGGATGGTCCCTCGTTCCCCGGCAACGACGCCAAAAACTTGATCACGAGGTTTTCACACCTCGCGACTCTCACCGCAAGTGTACGGGTCGATGTCAAGTAATAGTACTTTGGAGAAGTACGAGTGTCAATCCACGGCAGTTAGGAACTAAATATCACAATTACTCTAAACACTATTAACTAAGCTTTCGAATTGGAAGAAGGTTTATATTAACTAATAATTGCAGAAAATCACTAATTAACAACTTAAAATGCAAACGAACAAGAACAATTCACGAGACTTCAATAGGGAGAAAAGTTGAGGGTTGGAATTCCTCCGGTTTTACACATGTAAACAGATAACTCAAACAATTACCAGTTATTCCTTCTTTATGATTCCCAAATCTTGTAAAAATCACCGTTGTTCTCTTTCAAGCTACAACGGGTTTTATTTTGAAAAGGGTAGATTCAATCTCTCGATGTTACCTACGGATTCCAAAACACATTACGCACTCGATTTATGATTAACTTGGCTAGATGTCTCTCTCGACAACCATCTAACGGGTTAATATGGGACCAAAATCTTACTTCGTATATCTCTATCACCTTCAGATTTTAGGCATGCAATTCCTATGTCTAATTAGTAATCAATCCTCTCGAATTTAATTATCAACACAAATCAATCATAAATTGGCCAGATTCATAATAGCATTAAGAACAAAAATCACATGCTTTCATTAATAAAGGAAAAACTGAATAACGTTCAAATCATTCGTTACATGTGTATCAAACCGAATTCATTCCAACCCCCAACACGAACCGGTTAGTTCATGCCGGGGTTGGAATCAAACACGAAAGAACAGATTGCAAACATGAATGGAAACATGATCAAATCGAAAGATGAAATCGTGGTAGATGAATTGGTGAACTCCCTTCAATCGTGATCGGCTCTACGTTCCGTGATGAATCGTTGCGTGATCGGCCCTCTAACGAGACTGGAAAAGCTCCGGAAAGTCGCCCCAAGTCGTCCCGAAATCGCCCGATGCCTCTGCCGTAAGTTGCGTAATGAAAATAACCTAGAAATCCCGACTTTAAAAGCTGAAATCGACAAACAGACTCACCAGCGACCTTCCACGCGACCTGCAAGTCGCGTGGAAAGTCGCGCGCAATTCAGATATGCTTCTGGGTCGTGTTTGGTTCGCGGTTCGGGTCCTGGTTCGGTTGTGGGTCTCGGGCTTGTCTCGTGGGCCTTCGTTGGGCTTCATTTGGACTTGTTTTGGGCTCTTTTTAGCTTCTTTTCGCGAGGAATACTGCCTTGAAGATAACCTGTAGAAAACACTAGATAGACCGTAAAATGCACGCCTTTTTACTCGGAAACAAGCAAATCTCATTTGTTTGAGAACCGAAAATAACGCCAAAAAGTGGCGTTATCAAGGAGCCCTGGTGATTTCTAGTTCTTCAGTAGTAATGTTATCAGAAGTAGGAGTAGTTGAAGAAGTAGCAGCCATTTCTGTAATCAGCTTAGAGATTAAGAACAAAGAATGTATAATGGACAAAATATCCAAAATAAGGTTTTACTCTTCTCAATCAGACAAAAAAGTCTTAATGAGGTTTTTTTTTAGTTTTTGACAAAAGATACAAAAACTCGTGAAGTCTTATTTTCCAGTTTCCTTAATTAGAACAATGGGATTCTGGAAAACAAAAGAAGAACAAGTTTAAGATTTTGGTTTTAAACTTGAAGAACAACCATATAGGTTGTGTTCATAAAATCATAAAAGAAGATGATTTTATATTTAAAAGTTCTTTTGTTTGATCTTTGTAGAAGCAATAATATGATCAAAAACAAGTTAAAGTAGATAAGTAACAAGAAATGTAACCTTAGATCGTTGAAGATGAAGATGAATAGTTTCTGGAAATCGAGAGTTCAATATTCAACGTAGTTCTTGCTTGGGAGAAAAGTTCGCGTAAAAGATAAAAATATAAACACAATTGGTTTATATAGTGAGAGGAGAGAGAGAGAGAAAACCTTGAGCAGGAAAAGGTTTTCATCATGACACGGACACGTGTTTGCATTTGATTGGATGAGAAAATGAGACGTGCAAACGTGTGTCAGAAAAAGGGGCGTGCCAGAGGTTGTCCGTTATGATGACATCACGAACGTCCTTTCATATTTTAGAATGTCTCTGAGAGTTTTGAAAGACTCAGGAACTATTTGAAAACATGAGACGCTGAATAGAAATATCAGCGTTAGAATTTAAGAAATTTCAAAATCACTGTTAAGGAATAGATATTCAGCGATGCAATTTGTTTTGAAATCTTTCAGTTCTGGGCGAACGTCCATGAGCAAGATAGAGAACATACCTTGATATCAGCGAATCAATTTTGTTCAAAGAGAAGGTGATAGAAGGGGTTATAGATATTTGTTTTATCCTATCACTGATCAAATGTAAACCCTGAAGTTTTTTTTTCATAGTTAGCATTCCAAGCTCGCCGATGAGAAAGTTAAATCTTGTCTCATCAAGAGGTTTGGTGAACAGATCAGCTAACTGAAAGTCAGTTAAGATAAAGTGAAGTTCTATATCACCATTCATCACATGATCTCTGATAAAATGATACCTGATCTCAATGTGTTTGGTCTTTGAGTGTAGCACTGGATTGTTGGCTATAGCGATGGCACTAGTGCTGTCGCAATAGATTGGAATCTTTGATAGCTGAAAGTCATAGTCCAGTAGTTGATTTCTCATCCACAGGACCTGAGAACAACAGCTTCCAGTGGCTATATACTCAGCTTCAGCGATTGAGGTGGACACTGAGTTTTGCTTCTTACTTGTCCAACTCACCAGCTTTCCACCCAGCAGCTGACAGCCTCCTGTGGTGCTTTTTCTATCCAATTTGCAACCTGCAAAATCACTATCTGAATAGGCGGTTAGATCAAACCCTGAGTCTTTAGGATACCAAAGACCTAGGTTAGGAGTACCCTTAAGGTAACGAAAGATTCGCTTTACAGCGATCATGTGAGATTCCTTGGGTTCAGCTTGATAGCGTGCACACAAACAAGTTGAGTACATGATATCTGGTCGGCTAGCTATAAGATAAAGAAGAGACCCGATCATCCCACGGTATTTTGTGACATTAACAGGTATTCCAAGGGGATCCTTGTTTAGTGTCAGCGGTGGTGCCATTGGAGTTTTCATAGCTGAACTATCAGTTAAATCAAATTTCTTCAGCATATCCTTAACATATTTTCCCTGATTAATGAAAGTTCCTTTCTCAGATTGTTTGATCTGTAGACCAAGGAAATATGTTAGTTCACCCATCATACTCATTTTATACTCAGCTTGCATCCTTTCAGAGAAGCGAGTACAAAGGTCAGGGTTAGTAGAACCAAATTTAATATCATCGACATATATTTGAACAAGAATAATATGACCTTTTACTTTCCTGAAAAATAGAGTTTTATCGATTTTACCTCGCTCAAATTTTTCAATATGGAGATAAGTAGAGAGAGTGTCATACCATGCACGTGGAACTTGCTTTAAGCCATAAAGTGCCTTATCCAGTTTAAAAACATAACCTGGATGCTTAGGATCTGTGAATCCTGGGGGTTGTTCCACATAGACTTCTTCATTCAGCTTTCCATTGAGGAATGCTGAATTCACATCCATTTGATAAACTTTGAAATCTCTATGTACAGCGTATGCTAAGAAAAGACAAATAGCTTCGAGTCTTGCTACTGGAGCAAAGGTTTTGTCATAATCTATGCCTTCCTTTTGTCTGTATCCCTGAGCAACAAGTCGAGCCTTGTTGCGGGTTACAGTTCCATGTTCATCCAATTTGTTGCGATTGACCCATTTGGTACCTATCACTGATTTGTTGGATGGTCTTGGAACAAGCTTCCAAACTTTGTTTCTTTCAAATTCAGTCAGCTCTTCTTGCATGGCGCTGACCCAGTTTGGATCTTGGAGGGCATCATCTATTTTCTTTGGTTCAATCAGAGAAATAAAGTTAACAAATAAACAAATGTTACCTGCACTACGTCGAGTCTGAACACCAGCGTTTGGATCATCAAGAATTTGTTCAATTGGGTGATTGATAGTCCATCGTTGAGCCGGAGCAGAAGGCTCATTTTGAACTTCTAGAGGAGCTGAAGATGAGGCTTCAGCGACTTCTGGTTGATCAACTATGAGAGGAGTTGGTGCAGAAGTCATTTCATTTACTGATTGCTGAGAAGTAGATGGTATGTTTGAGACGAAGGGTTCAGAGGCATCCATAGTGTTAAGAGGAATAGCTGAGACCCATGATGTTTTAGCTTCACTATTCTGCATGCTTGGGATGATAGTAGTACCATCATCTTCAGCGTTATGAGTATGAGGTGGAGGAGTGGGAATGTCTGAATCACCTAGATGAGAGAACATCCATTGATTCAGTTCTTCAGTATCAGCAGAAGGTCTAGAGTTCGTTGAACGGGATTCGTCAAAGGTGACGTGGATAGTTTCTTCTACAGTCTGTCTTCTTTTGTAGAAAACTCTAAAGGCTTTGGAGGCTGAAGAGTATCCAAGAAATATTCCATCATCAGCTTTAGGATCGAACTTTCCAAGAGCATCTCTGTTGTTCAGTATGAAACATTGGCAACTAAAGATGTGAAGGAAGCTGATAGAAGGCTTTCTTCCATGAAATAGTTCATAGGCTGTCTTCTTGAATCTTTTGACGATCAGCGGCCTATTTTGGGTAAAACAAGCAGTGTTGACAGCTTTTGCCCAGAACTGATTAGGCAGGTGAGAATCGCTGAGCATTGAACGAGCAGCTTCAATGATAGTTCTATTTCTTCTTTCAGCGACTCCATTCTGTTGCGGTGTTCTCACTGAGGAGAAGTTGTGAGAAATACCCTTGCTCTCAAAGAAGGAATCAAGAAAACTATTTTTGAATTCAGTTCCATGATCACTTCTTATTGAGCGAACGGTCATTTTGTTCAGGACTTCCATCTTCCTGATAAAAGTGATGATTTCTTCAGGGGTGTCGCTCTTAGCACGGAGAAACATTACCCAGGTATAGCGAGAGAATTCATCAACTATGACCAGTGTATATTTCTTTCCAGCGAGGGATTGTTTGTTAACAGGGCCAAACAAATCCATATGGAGTAAATGTAGAGGAGATGACACTAAGGAGACTTGCTTAGATTTGAAGCTTGCCTTGGTCTGCTTTCCCTTTTCACACGCTGAACATAAAGACTCTTTGGCGTATGAATGTTGAGGTAGACCAGTAACTAACTCTTTAGACGAAAGAGTATTCAGTGTCTTGAAGTTAAGATGAGAGAGCCTCTTATGCCATAGCCAGTTGACATCTGATGAGGCTTTTGAGAAGAAACAGGAGTTCTCAGTGGTAGTAGATTCCATGTTTATAACATAAACATTTTCTAAACGATGACCGCTGAGAGCTATCTTCTCTTTTTTGTCAGTGACAAAGCAGGATTCCTTAGTGAAGATCACTTTGTTATCCTTGTCACAAAGCTGACTTATGCTTAAGAGATTGTCCTTCAGGCCTTCAACATAAGCAACTCTTCCGAAGGTGGTGTTACCATTAGAGAGTACACCATATCCTCGGGTATGACCTTTTCCATTTCCACCGAAGGTCACAGAGGGACCCTTTTCTTCCTTGTATTCAGCGAGCAAGTTTTTCTTTCCAGTCATGTGTCTAGAGCATCCGCTATCGAGATACCAGATACCCTTCTTAACCTGCAAGCAAAGGAAGATTAGTTCGACTTGAGCACCCACTTTACCATGTGTACGCCCTTGTCAGTGGAGGTTTTGGGAATGGGAGGTTCAGCATTCTTCGCATCATTCGAAGATTCAGCTTTGGAGTCATTCTTCACTTTGGTTAATTTCTTAACCTGAGTGGTCAGCTTTGCCTTGGGAGCATTAATCTTCAACTTAGCCAACTTGTCAGCTTTGGTGGCTGTAGGGCACTTACTAGCAATATGATCAGTAAGTCCACAATGATAACATTTCCTATAGCTGAAGGTAGCTTTAGGAACCATTGTATGCTTACCCGTTAATTTTAAATGAGTAGGGCCAGCATTCAGTATACCTTTGGCATTGGAAATAGGAGGAACTTTCAGTTCTTCGGATTTCTTACCAATAATATCCAACCTAAGTCTGGGAGTAGATCGCTGAATAGATCCAGGTATCTTGTTCCTAGAGTTAGAAGGATATATCACTAAAGCTTTGGAAGCATTGAGCGTAGGTGATACGATACCTTTCTGAGATTTTTGAAAAAACAACTTTTTCCTTACCTTTGTCCTTGATGGTCAAAGTAGGTTTTTGCTCAGTTATAAAGATACCATTTTGAGGAGTTTGATAACCAATTTTTCCTTTACCCTTGTCCTTAGTGGTTAAGGTAAGGTTTTCCTCAGGGATAGGAGGGTTAGAAGAGGAACACTGAGAAGATGAAGTATCAGCGACTGAGGATACGAAAGTTCCAAACAAAAGCATAGAACGATCAGTGGTTGGTTCTTCAGCATCACCTTTGTAACCAAGACCACGTTTATCACACAGAGGAATCTGAGCTTTTATGATCTCAGTGATCTTTGTTGAGGATTTATACCATCCATCAACAGTATTCTTTTCAGCTTTTAATGCAGCGATAGCTTCTTCGCGTTCGATTTTGACAAGCTGATTTATATGAACTTGATCTCTCAAGTCTTCTTCAATTTTAGAAAGCTTTTCTATTTGAAGGTGACAGTTTCTAAGTTTTTCAACAAGATCATTATTTTGGTTTTCAACAACTTGCTTGCCATTCATGGCGTCATACAAACTCATAGTCAACCGATCAATTTTTCGAAGACTATCAGCTTCATCAATATTTAAAATATTGGTAAAGAAGGAAGGTGATACTTGAGTTGCAGAGGTAGAAGCAGAGGCTGAAGTAGAGGGAATGTCAGACTTGTCTTCCTCATCTTCAATCTTGGCCATGAAACAGAGATTGGCTTCATCATCATCTTCAGAGTCAGATGATTCTTCCTCTTCAGAGGCAGCCCAATCATAGTCAGCCATGAGGCCTTTGCCTCTCTTCTTAGAGCCTTTCAGCTTTGCGTACTTTTCTTTCAGCTTTTGATATTTATCATCTTTAGCCCTGGGGTTAGAGGATCTCTTATGGAAAGCTGAGGATTTGGAAACCTTCTTTGATCTGCACTCGCTTGCAAAGTGACCTATCTTTTCACAATTAAAGCAAGTAGCAGTGGCCTTATCAACAGGTGTTGATGATCTAGGCCTGTCAGTGATAGCTAGAGGTCTGTTCTTACGAAACTATTTCTTCATGGAGAATCTCCTAAATTTATTTGATAGGAGAGCCATGGATTCCAGATCTGAAGAGTCAGGATCTGAAGAGCATTCAGAGTTGCTTTCCATCTCAGTGATAGTGATAGTTGATCGTTGAGTGGATGGTAACTCTAAGATTAAAGCAACAGAGGTGCTTTTGGAATCTTTTACAAGATTCTTCTTGAGATGACTCGATTGCTCATGATTGAGCATCGTGCCATACAAGGTAGAGAGGGTCATGGTTTTAAGATCCTTCGACAGCTTGAGACACATAGAATAACTTTCCCAACTTTCAGGTAAACATTCTAAAAACTTTGTCAGTATCTCAAAGTTAGAATATTCCTTACCAACCAGTAAAGCCCGTGTTCCGATATGCATATTTTTTTATTAATTATTTTATATTTTTTTCTCTAAATGAATTTTTAATGGGATTTGGCGGCAAGGACCAAAATGATTTAATTTTGTGATGTTTGGTTTGTTTTGTAAAATCCAAACTTCATGTGGCAAGAAATGACATAGTTTTAAAACCTAGGGACTAAAGGTGAAGTTGGTCAAATGGATTGCTTGGGAATCGGCCATAAAGCCGACCCCCCACCCTGTCATTTTCTTTCTTGAGTCACACAAAAAGAGCAAACCAACAAAACCCCATTATTCTTTTTGCCTCCATCGCCAAACCACCGAACCACCCATCCCTTCCCTTCTTCTTTGATGCCGCCGTCGACCACCCTAAACCACCAGCAAACCGTCGCCGCTGCTGTCTTGCCAGCGAAGAGAGGGAGAGCAGCGAAGAGAGAGAGAGAGCGCGAGAGGGAGTAGCAGCGAGAAAATGTGAGAGGGAGAAGGAACCGACGAGGATCGTGTTGATGCGTTTCTGAGCGAGAGGTACCGTCTATTCTCTTCTCTTCTCGTTTCTTTTTATTTTTTGTTTCGTTGTCTTCCCGTCGCCGTGAAACCACCACAGCCGCCGTCAGCCTAGGCTGCCGGTGTGTGGCCGCCGTGCACCACCAGGGCAGTGGTTGCACCGTGCGGGGTGTGGGTTGGTTGCGTGTGAGTGTGTGCGGCCAAGATATCTGTTCGGGTTTTTCGTGTGGTCTCACCGGAATCTTGTAAACCACCATCGCCACCGTCACCGTCGCCGCCGCCGCCGGCGACCACCACTGCCGGGGGTGGCAGTGGGTGGTGCGCAGTTGAGACCAGTCCCTAGTCACCGTGGAATCCTAACCCGTGACCCAATCGCGTAAACCCGAAACCCGGAACTATTCCCATAAAGAAAACCCGGAACTATTCACATAAAGAAAACCCGGAACTATTCACATGCATGAAACTTATTCATGTAAACATTGCTTTTGTAATGCAATATTGAGGTCTTTTACATAACCCAAACTGATCTGGTGTAATTGCACTTCTTGGGGCTGTTAAGATGTAACTCCAGGTCTGAGTGCATTAAGCCATAGCTTAATGGGTTGAGAAATAAAGATAAGTCATGTTATCATTTCATGTGAAAAACCCCATTCTGTCCCTGTTTTGTATCGGCCATAACTTTCTCGTCGTAACTCGGTTTGAGGCGAATCCGGTTCCCACGGTTCACATTCTGTGTCGGGCATACTTTGCGTGTTTTAGCGAAAGTCTGTTTCGGCATCTAGCTAGGTGTAAAATAGCTATTTTTACAGCAGGTCCGAATCTGTCAGTTTTGCGTTTCTGTTTTAGAAAAATCATATAAAATCGAAGGAAAATCGTTAGAACGCGTATAATATGTCCCTGGAAACCTAAGACTTATAACCTTCTGTTTATGAAATAATATTTCTGGGTTGATGAGTTTAAGGGGGGTTAAACAGGTCCCGAACAGACCTGCAGTTTAGACCGAAAAGCTGAAATGTCGCTCGTTTAGTCTTATGTTTATAATTGTGGGTTGGGGCGTCGTGTTGACACGTGGTAACACTTCTTTAGGTGGAAAGAAGTAGGCTGGAGTTAGCGGGCTCGTATTTCTGTTCGTGGATATCCGCTTTGCTTTCGAGGTGAGTTCTCTCACTGCGTAGAATAGGGATTTTATGTACATTACGGTAGTTTGTATGTATTTGCTGAATTTGATGTGTGTACTAGCTGAATTGTGGTGCGTAGTACTAGGTTGAATTTATGGATAGTATAAATGAGTGTTATATACATCTCGGTTGGACCGAGGGCTCGGTTGGACCGAGGGCTCGGTTGGACCGAGGGCTCAGTGGGACCGAGGAATCGTGTACTAGTATTGTGTGAACTCGGTTGGACCGAGTACTCGGCGGGGCCGAGGAATTTTGTATAAGTCTTGTGTGAACTCGGTTGGACCGAGTACTCGGCGCGGCCGAGGACTTATGATGGTTTTATATATATATACAGTGATGTTGTATGAGTTGCCTGTTTAGGATATGTTCTTGAACTGGCATGTGTGAATTAATTGTATATATATGTGGTTAGGGGTAGTGTTCATATGATTGCTATCCTATGTGGTGTTTGAATTCACTAAGCTTCGTGCTTACCCTTTCCCTATAAAATGTTGTTTCAGGTACAAGTGGCTCGAAGGCGTGACGGTACACATTGGCGCATGCGAGAGACTTCTGTATTTATGATTTCACACTTTATAATTGAGTTAATTATTATTTTCCGCTGCTTAGACTTTTGTGGTTGAATACTTAATGAAAATTCAGTTGAAACGGTTATTTTGGGAATTAGTAATATGGTTTATTTTAATAAAATGTTATTTTATTAAGGTTCAAATTTATTGTAATTTTTGGGACGTTACAACTTGGTATCACATCACAGCTTGAGTGAATCAAACATATCTCGGTGTGTTTGATCTCAAGTTTGCGGCTATAAAATTTTCTTTAAAATTTTTGGAAAATAAAGGAAAGGAAAACCCGTTTGAGAAACGGTGATCGAGGGCGCAGTGTGTACAGTCAGCCGGAGCCAAGGGAAAAGGTACAGTACTTAGTGTATTTATTGCTTTTTAGATCATAGGGTATGAATGCTAGATTGCTTGTATTGGTGACACTGTATTATATGGTTATTGCTTGCTAGTAGGAATTTAATGCTAGTCATATTAGGTTGTTAAGTGAATGCCCTATAGGTTGTATGCAGTAAGAATCACATAGCCTTAGAATATTTGATTTAGTTCTATTACGCAGCTCTTGTTTGAGTCCACCCGTTCTAGGATAGAATCTTGTATTCGAATGTCTATTTGTTTCACGCTGCATGTGACGGGGTATTCGCAAGGCAACTCGTTATGGCTAGTAGGGATTTCGTTGTAGCAAGGGTAGTGTTTTGGGGTGGAATTCCTAGGGAGCTAGGAAGAGTGTGTGCATATGCTGGTGCGGGCATATGTGTATAGTTTTTCAGCAAGAAACTACTTGGACACTTCGGGATGGGACTTGGAACGGGCAATGATAGGTGTGGATGGTAGTAGTAGAGCTCCTACTACCGGAAGCACAGGATCAATGCTCGAGTCGGGGAAAGTCACGAGGAATCCAAGGAGTTGAGCGTGAGTGTTGTTAGTGTGAGTTATTATGTGCTAATAACTCGTTGTAATTTCTACCCCAGAAATGGCCATCACTAAGGGAAACAACACTACTGAGCCAGAGATTGGCGCCGGGATCACTGCTGAGCAGATGCGTGAGTTGATCGCGACTGAAGTAAAGCATGCTATTAAGGAGACAATTCCCGAGATTATTACCGCCGTTCGTGATGAGGTAGTAGTGATGATGGAGGATGCTCGGAGACAGGAACTTGAGTTAGAGGAACAGACTAAGAAGAGGAAAACGGCGCAGGCCGTTGCACCAGAATCGGCGATTCCAAATAAAACGAGGCTTTCAGACTCGCTCTTGAATCAAAGGAGCGGTGGGTTTAAAACCAAGGATGGTAGCGGAAGGAGGAATGACAAATGCTTCCAGTGTGGCCAGGTGGGGCACTACGGTCGCGACTGCAAGGAACCACGGATGGTCTATTTTAACTGCAAACAGATGGGTCACGTGAAGGCCAACTGCCCGAATCCGAGGGCTATTAATGGGGATGAGGCACAGGCCACGCTCAAAATGGTGACAGGTACGTTCTTAGTTAACTCGGTGCTCGCTGTGGCGATATTTGATAGCGGGGCTACCTATTATTTCACGCCTCACACTTTTAGTGAGCAGTTGGGCCGTAGTATAGGACGGTTAGGCTGTCCACGTGTGGTTAAGGTTGCTGATGTGATATTTGTTTTAAGTAGACGATTTCGGGTCAGGATTGATGATTGTGCTAGAATCATAAGCTTTTGAGCCGACTTTGATTTGAGGAAAAACCATAAGATGATTTTACGTATTTTCCCAACTTGCCCTAAAAGGTTTAAATGTCCGGATGACGATAGTGGACCGGAGGGGTTTGGAGTAGTATGAGTCGAGACGTAGAGTGCGGACTAAGTCATGCACAAAGTTTGATTTTGAAAATAAAATTTGCATTAAATAATTCTTGTGTTTTCAATCCTCATATGGATTGTGTTTTGGAATTTTGGGAAACGTTTAACGCACACACAAGATTTCGAATTATGGTTTTGGGAGTGCATGAAACCTTTTATCACGAGAGTTACAAACATTGTTGGTGATTTGTTTAATATGAGTTTGTGTTACTAAGTATACTATTTCAAATAGTTCAGTGTATGGATTGATTATGCATGACTTAAGTGATGCATGGAATTTTGGTAACATTTCATAATGAGTTGTTTGGTGCGCTTTTAGTCAGTTAAATGTTTTATTATCATCTCCATGAAAATGCGCTTTATCGACTTAGGGGTATGCATACTAGGGTAACCATAGTTCTTGACATTTTGATAGACGAGTCGTGCATGAAAATGTTTTAGTTCCTTCTTGTCGGAATGAAAGACCATTTGGTCAAAGAAGTGTTTTAGTGTTGTGAATATCATACATACGTTTACAATGTGTTATATTTTGAAAAATATAAATGCGTAGATTGTTGACATTCGGTTAATTCAGAATTTTCGATTATTTTTGGGAAATTAAAAAACTTTTGCTTTGGAGGGAACGAGTATTTTGAGCATTTTTTACCAATACACTTTAAACTTTGGTGTTTTGACGTTATATGTTCCAAGTACGAAATGTTGAGGAAATGCTTCGTGATGAAGATTTTAAAAAAAAAATTCCTTATGGAAGTGTTACCAGTTTGCATGCCTACCCCGATTTAAGGTTTTATGATGTTTTAGTCGATATTTTCAAATGATGGAAACGAATTAGTTTTGTCTTTAAACCGGGAACTTACACAAGTTATTTTGTGTTTTGATTGAGGAGTAATTATGAATCGTTTCCTTGTTTTGTATAATAAACTGACGCGCACAAGTTTTGATTGGTAAACTTTGTTCCATACCATTTGGATGGTCAGAAAATAATTTTGAGCAAATTGCCGTTTGGGCTTCTTTTGAAGTACGTGTGAAAATTGTTGCACACCATTTAAATTGAGCAGTTACCTTGCGTGCATGTCATGAGTCAATCCATACCAGAACCGTGGTGGTTCGTTTTAAAGAAATTAATTATTACGCTTTGCGTTTCGTGAGTAAACTGAACTGCAATGGAATAATTTCCAACATCATTTCCTATGTGGGACGAGCGTGTCCATTTTTGCGTAACTACCGACCTGGTAATAGTAGTTTTATTGCATATGATCTTTTTGAGATGAAAAATCTTGGTGTTGAAAATATTTTGTAAATGATTTTTGTAAACCAATTGGGAAATGCACTTTTAAGTGTTATTTGTCATTTTCTGATAGTCATGGGTCAATTGCCCGATTTTAATGGCTCGGTGTGGAGTCTTGTTGATGGGTTGCTTCTGTTGCACTGTTTTGCATTTATTGCACGTTGAGTATTTACATGCGTGGGTGAGTGAGTCATCCCGGGATAGGCATGTTGTTGGTAGACTGTATTGCATTGGATCCATAGGCATGATAGTCAGTCGTTAGTAATGTTCGGTTGGTTATCTCGGGGTGGGACCCTGGTATTTAGGTTTTATGACCTTGACTTTCCAGTAGGTACTATGAGGATATAGTCGTGGGCACTTACCTGGGAGGTAGTTCCGATATGTTGGGCCTTGAGGCGTTACCTGGGAGGTAGACGTCAAGGTGTATCCTCGATACGGTGTAACTTGGCTCCGTAGAGCGAGTGTGGAAGATACGCCAACGGTGGAGGGTTGGGTATTCCACGCGTGTTGGTACTGTAGGCCGAATAGTATCGGTTAAGGGAATGATGCCCTTTGTAATTAAGAGAATAAATGCGCAGTAACCTTTTTGAGGTAAGTGGTATATTTAGGTGTCGACGTTTGGGCTTGAGGCCAAACACCATTAGTGTAAGCGGAGATTTGTAGCCGATTTTTTTTAAATAATTATGGTGATGGTAGTAATAACCCTAAAACGCTCGCCTGTGATGAATGGTTATGGTGGAATGACCTTCGTGGGTGATTATAAATTTACTGGTTTGATGATTCGTGTGAAAAAAAAATTGGGAGTCTATTAGAACTCGTTGAAGTTAATCGACGGTTAATGGTAGGAATGATCGGATTCGAGTATCCTGTAGGGTATATTGGTGAGCAACCTTAGAATGGTTAGAGCTTGAAATTGAATCGGGATGTATGGAACATCTAAGGTTGGGAGACGACCGAAGTCGTTTGTCTATGAATGATTCCAATTGTTGGAGTGTTCTTCCGATTATAATTTCAGTGTCCTTGAAGGAGTTTTGTTGGTAAGAAAAGTATTCGAGAAATTTTTAGACGATATGAGAAATTTAGTTTTCTAGTTAGTGAAAGTCCAGTGGCAACACAGAAAGGATTCCGAGTGGACTAGGGAACCCGAAACTGAGATGCGGGAGAGCTATCCGGAACTCTTGCGGACATAGACTTCGAGGATGAAGTCTAATTCAAGCGGGGGAGAGTTGTAAAGCCCGTGTTCCGATATGCATATTTTTTTATTATTTTTTTATATTTTTCTCTCTAAATGAATTTTTAATGGGATTTGGCGGCAAGGACCAAAATGATTTAATTTTGTGATGTTTGGTTTGTTTTGTAAAATCCAAACTTCATGTGGCAAGAAATGACATAATTTTAAAACCTAGGGACTAAAGGTGAAGTTGGTCAATTGGATTGCTTGGGAATCGGCCATAAAGCCGACCCCCCTCCCTGTCGTTTTCTTTCTTGAGTCACACAAAAAGAGCAAACCAACAAAACCCCATTATTCTTTTTGCCTCCATCGCGAAACCACCGAACCACCCATCCCTTCCCTTCTTCTTTGCTGCCGCCGTCGACCACCTTAAACCACCAGCAAACCGTCGCCGCTGCTGTCTAGCCAGCGAAGAGAGGGAGAGCAGCGAAGAGAGAGACAGCAGCGAAGAGAGAGAGAGAGAGAGAGACGGAGAGGGAGTAGCAGCGAGAAAACGTGAGAGGGAGAAGGAACCGACGAGGATCTTGTGTTGCTGGGTTTCTGAGCGAGAGGTACCGTCTATTCTCTTCTCTTCTCGTTTCTTTTTATTTTTTGTTTCGTTGTCTTCCCGTCGCCGTGAAACCACCACAGCCGCCGTCAGCCTAGGCTGCCGGTGTGTGGCCGCCGTGCACCACCAGGGCGGTGGTTGCACCGTGCGGGGTGTGGGTTGGTTGCGTGTGAGTGTGTGCGGCCAAGATAGGTGTTCGGGTTTTTCGTATGGTCTCGCCAGAATCTTGTAAACCACCATCTCCACCGTCACCGTCACCGTCGCCGCCGCCGGCGGCGACCACCACTGCCGGGGGTGGCAGTGGGTGGTGCGCGGTTGAGACCAGTCCCTAGTCCCCATGGAATCCTAACCCGTGACCCAATCGCGTAAACCCGAAACCCGGAACTATTCACATAAAGAAAACCCGGAGCCATTCACATAAAGAAAACCCGGAGCTATTCACATAAAGAAAACTCGGAACTATTCACATAAAGAAAACCCGGAACTATTCACATGCATGAAACTTATTCATGTAAACATTGCTTTTGTAATGCAATATTGAGGTCTTTTACATAACCCAAACTGATCTGGCGTAATTGCACTTCTTGGGGCTGTTAAGATGTAACTCCAGGTCTGAGTGCATTAAGCCATAGCTTAATGGGTTGAGAAATAAAGATAAGTCATGTTATCATTTCATGTGAAAAACCCCATTCTGTCCCTGTTTTGTATCGGCCATAACTTTCTCGTCGTAACTCGGTTTGAGGCGAATCCGGTTCCCACGGTTCACATTATGTGTCGGGCACACTTTTCGTGTTTTAGAGAAAGTCTGGTTCGGCCTCTAGCTAGGTGTAAAATAGCTATTTTTACAGAAGGTCCGAATCTGTCAGTTTTGCGTTTCTGTTTTATAAAAATCATATAAAATCGTAGGAATAGTTAGAACGCGTATAATATGTCCCTGGAAACCTAAGACTTAGAAACTTCTGTTTATGAAATAATATTTCTGGGTTGATGAGTTTAAGGGGGGCTAAACAGGTCCCGAACAGACCTGCAGTTTAGACCGAAAAGCTTAAATGTCGCTCGTTTAGTCTTATGTTTATAATTGTGGGTTGGGGCGTCGTGTTGACACGTGGTAACACTTATTTAGGTGGAAAGAAGTAGGCTGGAGTTGGCGGGCTCGTATTTCTGTTCGTGGATATCCGCTTTGCTTTCGAGGTGAGTTCTCTCACTGCGTAGAATAGGGATTTTATGTACATTACGGTAGTTTGTATGTATTTGCTGAATTTGCTGTGTGTACTAGCTGAATTGTGGTGCGTAGTACTAGGTTGAATTTATGGATAGTATAAATGAGTGTTATATACATCTCGGTTGGACCGAGGGCTCGGTGGGACCGAGGAATCGTGTACTAGTATTGTGTGAACTCGGTTGGACCGAGTACTCGGCGGGGCCGAGGAATTTTGTATAAGTGTTGTGTGAACTCGGTTGGACCGAGTACTCGGCGGGGCCGAGGACTTATGATGGTTTTATATATATATACAGTGATGTTGTATGAGTTGCCTGTTTAGGATATGTTCTTGAACTGGCATGTGTGAATTAATTGTATATATATGTGGTTAGGGGTAGTGTTCATATGATTGCTATCCTATGTGGTGTTTGAATTCACTAAGTTTCGTGCTTACCCTTTCCCTATAAAATGTTTTTTCAGGTACAAGTGGCTCGAAGGCGTGACGGTACACATTAGCGCATGCGAGAGACTTCTGTATTTATGATTTCACACTTTATAATTGAGTTAATTATTATTTTCCGCTGCTTAGACTTTTGTGGTTGAATACTTAATGAAAATTCAGTTGAAACGGTTATTTTGGGAATTAGTAATATGGTTTATTTTAATAAAATGTTATTTTATTAAGGTTCAAATTTATTGTAATTTTTGGGACGTTACACAACCGTTTTTAGATCTATTATTAAGCAGTTAAAACGTTGGTGTACTTCAGAGAGAGTCTCATTCTTACCACAAATGAAACTTTCGTAGTGTCTTACCAGGTTGATCTTTCGAGAGTCCTGGACTTCATAAGTACCTTCATATTGAACACAGATTGTGTCCCACATGGCTTTTGAGGATTTCAGGTTCATGACGGAATGGTAGACTTCGTCAGGAAGAGCCATAGAAAGAATGGATCTGGCTTTAGTGTCGAGAGCTACTTTCTTCTTGTCTTCATCAATCCACATATGTATTTCCTTGGGAACCAGTCTTTCAGGGATAGCAGCTCTACCCTCAGCGTCTGGGACTTCAGGATCAATTCGAATAGGAACATATGGACCATTTTCGATGTAGTAAGGTATAGTTGGATCTACACCTTCTAAGAAGAGGATCATCCTATTTTTCCACAGATTAAAGTTATCTCTGGAGAATCTATGGGGTTTTGCAAGAGAACCATTGTCAATATAGTTTGTGTTTGTGTTGGCACCCATTTTGAGAAAGAATCAGTATAAGCAAGATCTTGTTTATGAGATTAAGCAAATCTCTGCTACCACTTGTTGGTCCCGAAGGGTTATACAAGTTTGTAGAAGGGGGGTTGATACAAACACACGATTTTTACTTTCTAAATTGTTTATTGATAAATCAAAGACAATTTACAACTTGTTGCGGAACAAGATTAAGGACTAGGCCTAATCTAAACAAGTTAAGAACACACAGTTTCTTGCACTAGAATTAAGAAAGAAAGGAGATAATGAAATTTCTAACAATAACCTAACACAAAGATAGATAAGAAGAGATGGCCGAGTAGTAAACACTTCAAAAATGAAGTAGGATTTCTCTCTTATATACTGCATGCATTTAATGCATTTCAGTATACTTTACACGAGGCAGCAGCTGATTGGTTGCATGAAGTTGACCTTTTGTAGACAACCTAGTAGCTGCATGGTGTACAGTGTAGAATCAGAGTTGGTTGTACGAATTACAGACAAAAGGGATGTCCGTTCTGACATTTCGTACTGGGGCGTGCAAGGGGATAAGACAAAAGTAACTTGTAGAAAAATCTTCATGATCAGCGTTCGCTGAATGATTTCCTTATCAGCGAATGGTAAGGTTCAGCGTTCGCTGAACCTTTCTACTTGAAACTTCACGTTGAGTGGACAGTCTGGTCTTCGCTGATATCCGCATCAGTTCATTAGTAGACTTGTCGCTGGTTCTTGGGCTTGATCTTCGACTTCAGCGTAGAACCTATGTTGACGTGAAACTTGTCTTCAGGGATCATAAGTAATCAACTAAAACAACTCAGCGATCATCACAAAGACTGAACAAGCTCAGAGCTTATGTGGATGAACAGTTTCGCTGGATGTTACAATCAAAGAATGTGAGTTTTCTATCAGCGGTACTGAAACAGTCTTAGGACTAATCAGTGATAGTGAAACTCTAATACATAATGTTTACATACATTTTCACTAAGTATTTCTAAGAGGGTCATTATCAAATCACTGATGGCTTAGATCAAAGCTGACAAAGAAGAAGACGATGATGATGATCCGGTCGGTGTTTTGGTGAGTCGTTGGAGAACTCGTGACGTAGACGATAAACTCTCTGGTTTAATCTTCGATGATGTTGCTTTTGATGGAATCAAGAAAGATGAATTCTTGGAGCTCATAAGGTTGCAAGATATGCATTGGTTTTAGGGAAAAAGGAGTGGGAGGAGATTGTTAAGTTCAACAGTAATTCTTCGATTGAGATAGAGTTGATAACAACAACTCATTTTGAGTCAAGAAACGAGTCTTGCCGGAACTCGGTGGTGGTTTCCGGTGAAGAGTTTCAAGAAAAAGGGTTAACACTGGGTTTGCACATTACTGTGATTGGAAAACCAAGATGTTGATTAGTACCTTATAGTTTCTGTTTTTGATTTTTGTTATACCTGGTTATTCCTTTGTTTTTTTGTGATTGTTGTTCAAAAACATTGATAACAATGTACAACATTTGGTTCATATGGTACAACAAATTAGAAAATATTAATTCACAATGTAACATTGTTAATGGATAAATTAGACAATTATACATATTCAGATGTTTGTTGGTTTACAAAAACAAACAGTCTTATTGATTCAAATTTCAGACTTCAGCACCACCTCTTAAAAATCAGAAGTGAAATCGGATATCAGACTTCAGCACCTCTTAAAAAACAAACGCCACCTTAATCATGGAGATTCTCAAACGTCATCCGCTTCGTACTGCTCTTGAAAAGACACAACAAGTTCCGGAGATCTATTTGCAACAAGTATGGTATAATATTCAGTATGTACCACGGGGAGACTCAAATAGCTACTTTACTCTGAAAGTGGATCACTTTGATGCCAAAATCACTTTGAAAAGGTTGCGGAGAGATCTAGATCTTCCTTATAGTCCTAATTTTGAAGATATGGTGTCTGAAGCAGATTTGTGCCGGGATATTATGCATATGGGTTACAATGATCTAGATCCAGAACGTAGAGTGCTAACCAGTACATCAAAGTTGAAAAGGAACTATCTACCACCGATCTATTACACACTATTCATTGTTGTGAATAGATGTATGACTTCTAAGCATACGGGAGTCGACACGGCCAATATTTCAGTTGTCAGAATGTTCCATGCTATTGTTTTCGACCGGAAGATTGATTTTGCAATTCTTATATGGAATGATCTGATCGAGGTAGTCACCGACAAGTCAAAGCCATCAAAATCCAGATCATTCGTGCCATTTCAAAGATATCTTCAGATTATCATTCGTTCTATTATGGAGACTAACCGAGAGATACCCAGACGTGAAGGAGCAGTTCTTGGTCCTACAACCTACATGAAGTATCTCCGACTACCAAAAGGTCTAACTTTTCCTACAATTATGGTTTTACCTGAAGCACTACTCGCATATGCTGACCAAGAGTCACCAATTTTGAGTGAGTATAGAGAAGAGAATGCACTGATGGCCCGACCAGAGCCGGTAGGGCCTACCCAAGGTGCCAACAAATTAGGTGAGAGTGGTGAGGGTCCAGTAGTTAGCGAGCGAGTTCAGGATACTGGGGTACCTGAAAAGGGTGTGAAGAGGGAAAAAAGCGATGTGAGGGGAAAAGGAGACGAGGGTGCTCTTGGTCAGTCATCAAAGTCGTCTAAAATCTTTGAGGACGGTGATGATGAGGAAATACTTGGATCTGAAGATACTGAGGAAGAAACCGAGAATATTGATGATGATATAGATGATCCAGCAAATCTTGTCTATACGGCCAGTTCAAGTGATGATTGTAACAACTCAAAATCCCCACATACACATATAACCAAACATACATACATTGATATAAGAAAAGATCCAACATATTACATAAAAGGTCCCAACGTCAACCAAGTCATAAAAACATTTATGATTACAAACTATTTACTGAGTAATTTACATTAGCTCTAATAACACAACTAGGCATGTAAAACACGTCATATTCTTCAAAATGTTTATCTTCCCAAAAGCTAATCTTCAACTATCCATCTTACTTGCCTGTACCTGAATTCCGACCTGGAATACATATTTGAAAACAAAATGAGGGTTAGACCTAGCGGTCTAAGTGAGAAAATCCCCTTTTTAGTTTAAAACCATTTGCACAAATACCACACACGTATCATAAGTACAAATATCAATTATTGTTCATATCTCGTTTACTTTCCTGTTACGTTTCCTTGGCCATATTAGTTGGTAGCAAGCCAACTAACAAATATACACCGCTGTGCTTTAAACAGCCAACACCACTGTCCCTTCCGTACAGCCAACTCCGCCGGTCCGAGACCCGGCCAACATATTGTTTATATTAACATGATATCTCAATATATCCCTAATTAATATAACACATCACATAACACATTATGTATTCCAGTTAAAACATTTTAACATAAAACTCACTTGTTCGTCTTATCAAGACGTGTCCCAAGCCTCTTTCAAACCAAATCAGCTTCACTTCAAATTCACAGTATCTGTACAAACAAAATACATATACTTCTTTACTACAAGCATACACATAGGACTTACTATATCGTTTTCAAACTCATAGTAACTTATTCCTTTAATATTTCCCCCACACCCGGACTTACATCGAGTCTACAATATAGTCCTTGCTCATTACTAATCCTAGTTCAATGATATACCTCGAACTCAGACCCTTAACAATGTTAAAAGCCTCAAAATATTCAAACAGCAAAAGTATCCGGATACCACACTTATCCGGACAACTCAACTTTTCCGGACAGCATAGGTAATCCAGACAGCATAACGTTTCCGGACGACTTAACTAATCCGGACGACATCCGGATACCAAAGTAACCCGGACACTACCCGGTAATCTAATTTACCCGGAAAATACTGAAAAAGGAAGACTTACCCGGATAAACTTCCGCCCGGACACCTTAAGAACATTACCCGGACACTACCAACAAAGCCATCCGGACACATTCAAGAATCGTCCGGACACCTCTGTCGGTTTGGTCATTTTTGCCCAGAATCCGACATAAATTAATACTTGTTCGATTCTGCTAATTCTAAACCGATAGAAACAATCTAGAAACCAATATGAACATAAAACATAACAGAAACATACCTTGATTCTACTTCCAAGTACTCCAAATTTAAAGCCCTGGTTTTTCACCCCTCTTTCTTCTTCTTCTTGCTCTCAATTACACACACACACACACTGAATATTTTGGCTGAAAATAATGAAATATCTGGACTAAAGGGATAATATCAAATCCCTAATTACTATCTCAACCCCTAAACTCCTCACAAATGACTAAAACACCTTTTTCTTATAAACTTGCCCAAACTTACCCTAAATAGTAACTTTTAGGTTAAATAACTTAACGAAAATAGGATTTTAACTAACGAACTTACACAGGGTATTACAATGATGATGCGAAAGCTGATGATGAAAGAGATGATGATAGTTCTGATGATAATGATAACAATGACGATCAAACTATGGAGAATATTGATATTGTAATTGAAAAGGTTGTCACTACTACTGGTGGTGATGGAGGAGACATAAGGGGAAATGAGGGAGTACTAGTTGAAACAGAAAATGAAGTGAGGTTGAATGAGAAGGAAAGAAAAAAAGATGGTGAGTGTGTGACAGGATCAACAAAAGTTTTAACTAATGATCCTACCTAAACCGTGTCTAGCCGGGTAGCCACATCTACTGTCAGTGCGCGTACGTCACCACGAGACATTGAAAAAGTCATAGTGGACCCAGCTATGCAATGCACAACCCGACTCAGCCACTCATCAACTTCTCAACAAGTTGTTGTTTCATCTTCTCACAGGGGATCAACACAAACACTATCGGCGACACACTCGGTGTCTACGGATATTGAAACAAGATGGCAACTGCCCCGGCCACCACCTTCATTTGTTCACAAATTGAGTCTAGGACCCTTTGGTTTTACTTCATTTCCTAGGACACCGCGAACGTTAGTCACTTCATCTATGGTGACACAAAATGTTGGAGTTCTTCGTGACCTAACCGGAACGCCCCTAGTGTTGCCGCCACTTGTTGGTGCTTCACGAGGACCAGGCGGAAGACCTATCAATGCTAACACTATGCCAACATTGAACATAGGCTATACAGCCTCTTCGAATGCTATGTCAACCAGAAACCTAAGTGGTCTGGGTGTTACCCCATCACAAGCTAGTGCAGTTCAGTCGTTGGTAGGTCCTCCTCCTTACAATTATGTTTATGTGAAGATACTGGAATTAGCAGTTCAATCTCTGAGCAACTCGTATAAAGCTCATACTGCTGAAATGAAAGAGGAGATGAGAAAGTTATCTCAAGAAGTGAGTAGATCTGTGAAAGGCAAGGGAGTAGCAGAATCATCATCACCTCCACCTGTAACTCAATCAGAACCTCAACCGAACCCAAAGGTATTTCCTAATCTACCTTTACATGAACTCAAGTCACAAATGCTTACCAGGTTACTAGAACAAGGCGACAGAAATACTCAAGAAGAGGTTGATTTAATTGGTCTTCTTCGTCATCAAACCGAACAACAAGCCACTTTACCAGATTCACTTAACACCCTACAACAATCCATAACTAACCTAACTGAGGCTATCTCTTTTGGCTTCACAACCCTATCTAACCGAATGAAAGTGGTGGAAGAAAAGTGTGGGATTCAAGCCCAAACCACCAAACGTAGACATGATGATCAAGATCCCGATCATGATCACCATGAGGGGGAGAGAAGTGTAAGACAAAGGGTTGAACATGGTAGTGGTTCAGGCATTCAAGTTACTGAAAATGTGGTTACGAATGTGGAAATAGGTACCGGTAATGTTAGTAATACTCAAGTGACTCAAAGTGCGGATTTTGGATTCTTGATTGATATCAATCCTACGGTTGAAAAGCCTCAAGGATGTGATAACAGGACTGATGAGGAAAGAATGGCAGATGAGTTTATACAGGATATGATTTATATTGATTCGGAAGAGGATCAAACTGTGGTAAAGATTAAAGAGGAGATGAATGATGTATTTGATGGTGTAAATGTTCAACCTGATTCTGATTCCGAGAAAGAAAGTAACCAACCTGATCCAGTGATACAAATTCCGGTAATTTCTGATCTTCCTGAAGGCAAAATCAAAGATGCAGTTTCCGAAACTGAATTACGAGACCTTCAGATGTTGGTTGATAGAGAAGCACTGATTGTTAGAGGTAATCATCGAACCAGAATTATTACTCCGTTTCAAGAAGATATCATGGGTGACATGTTTGTGAAAAAGGTTCAGTCGATCGATAAGGTAAAGCTATATTCAATTGATAAATTTCCACGCCAGAATCAGATTGAATACTTATAAATGTTGGGTGACAAAGATCCAGCGCTCAGATTGGTCAAAACAGATAAAGAAATTGTCAGAATTGTGAAGATAGAATCAGAGAAGATTCTGAATGTCTTTTATCCGATATTCTATGTGTACCGAATTGATGGAAAGGAGTGGAACTTCAGTGAAGCTGACTTCAAATCCCTAACCTGTGAAGACTTCTTCATATTGTATGATATTCTTGCACGGATGCCGAACAAAGACATTACTACTCTGAAGCCTATCAAGCAGTCAAACGATTCATGAAGAACCTGATCAAGCTTGCATACCTAACTGATTTTCAAATGGCATTGGAAAGTAATCAAATCAGTGTGAACAAAAAAAGGCCAAACAAAAATCTTCCAGATTTCAAGGTATTCCTCTGTACAATGTGCTAGAAAAACCTGAGTTTGGGATTGATTACCATAATGGGCGAAATAAGAAGAAGTTCTTGAGACTCATTGAAGTCAAATTGTTTTCTAATGGGACGCACTACATGATCAAATTTTGGCTGACTGAAAAGCTAAGATTGGATGAACAAAAAAAGGTGCCTCTGAAAGAGAAGGAGAAAGTCTTGATCAACAACGCTTTGAAAGCTTTACAAGACCGAATAGATTACCGGAATTCACTCAGAAGATTTGAACTCATCTTTGGGATCAGAAAGAGATTCATTCCACCAGAGTTTCTCAGAGGTTAAAGCTTACTTGGCTCACTTGAATACAAAGGGGGAGAATGTTAGTGTCAATTTTATATTGTATTCAAGTTGAGGGGCTAATCTTGTAAATTCTAGGTCTAGGTATAAAAGGCTTAGATCTTGATATTTTGACCAAAGCTTTTGACATTCATATCTTGTAACTCTCTGTGTGTTTCTCTTTACCTTTTGTATTGGGTTCTTGATTCTTAATGAGAGATGACCAGAGATTATCACACATATTGATCCATATTACTTGTTAATTCGGATAACAATAATATCAATATAGAGACGAGACTTGGATCTTGATTCTTATTGTTCATATACTTGTTTATAAGATCACATGTGGTATCAGAGCAAGCAAATCATTACATATATTTGCCAAAACATTGGAATTTTTGGATATTTTTGGACTTTTTGCATTTTATCGGCTGTGGATCTAAGACTTGGTGATTTAGTTTGTTTTTCGGGTAGATTTTGGTGCAGAATTGAATGATTTGATTAGGATAATAGTTCTGTGCAATCGATTTTACCTTAACTACAATTTTGTCGGATTTGGACATTTTTTGTTCGAATAGGAAAGCCATTGTCTGAGGATCAAAACTGTGGTTATAGTGAGATTTTGGTGATAAAGCCTTTGTTAAAGTTGTTCAGAATTTATTCAGCGAGCAACCTTGTAAAATTTCAAATCATTTGGACGAGTTTTGAGTGTAGATCGGACTTAGGAAAATTGTTGGTTCAAAGTTCATAGTTATCGCCCAATACCGATCTTCAAGCATTCATCGTTCTTGCACAATGTGTGCCTTCATACTTATCGCCCACTTCTTGAGCGAATAAGAATTTATTCAGAATTTTGATTGCCTGAGTGTCGTGCGATAACTAGATTTTATCGCCCAAGCTTTAGGAGAGAATCGTCTTGATCGCCCAAGCTTTAGGCGAGAACTTCAGTTGATCGCCTACCTTTTGATCGATAACCTCTTTCTTCATCGTCCAGATTTGGTCGAGAACTTTTTGACTGAGAACCTTTTCATCGAGAACTTTTTGACCAAGAACCTTGTTAGTCGAGAACTTTTATTATCGCCTACCCTTTACCCAAAAACAACTGTTCACCAAGCATGATCGCCCATCCTTTGAGCGAGAAGTTTTTCACTGTTTGGAAAATTTAATTCTGTGTTGCTTGATTTGTTTAAAGATCATAAACAAGTATAATTTTTTCAACATTTCTAAGGATGAGATGATGCTGGCTCTTGGTTCTGATACCTGACCTCCTGTTTTATTTGAAGGATAATATGAACAGTCGAAGGACAAGTTTATTGATTTCATAGAAAGACAATCAAATGGAGCAAATATCATGTTGTATTTGTGAGAAGGTCCGATGCAAAGACTTAGATGGATAGTGCCCGCTATTCAAGGAAGATCTGAATTTGAAGATTAGAAACCTATTGAAAACTACACGCCTGAAGAAACTCTACGGTTTGATGATGATAAGAAGGCTAAATCTTACCTGATCATGGGAATTCTGAACGAGATTTACAACAAGATTGACAGTTTCCTTATGCTGTCTGTGGATCCCAGATATGTATGCAATCACAGATTAAGCAATAGAATCAACAACAGTTAGCCACAAATCTCACTTGTATTGATTGATTGAACGATTGAATAACAAGAGAATACAGTAGCCGTATCAAAGGTTTAAGCAAAGCGAATAATGACCATTAACCCTGATTACAAAGTTAAGCTAAGTATTTATACTAGCAACCATTTAACACAAGTCGTCATATTCAGCCCCTGAACTTCATATTCCACTAACTTGACCTAACAATCTCCCCCTTGGAATTGAAGTATGTGATCACGCCAGTATGGAACATAGCGCTTTCGGATAGCAAAGAGGACTTCGAAGTGTCTGATGCAGCTTCGGAATTCTCGCCGGTCTTCTATAGCTTTAAGAAGATCTTTGGCAAGATGCTTTCGATGATTGACCCATAGATCAGGTGGTTCATTCTTTTCTTCTTCCTCGACTATCTTCTTCAACTCATCCTGGACCTTCATCAACGTACCTTCACTGAACTTGTGTACCTCGCTCAGACGCAAAAACTTGATAGGCGGGTTTACACCCCCCTAAATCTACCGCAAGTGTACGGGTCAAAATCAAGTAATAGTACTTATTAAGTACGAGTATCGAACCAAAGGAACCAGGTGTAAAGTACCACAATGACTGTATAGACTATTAATTAGACGATGCAAAATGAGTTGGTTGTTGAATATCGAAACACAAATTATAACTTTACTTAATTCAGATAAGAGAAAGGGTTGGAGGGTTGGATTCCTCAGGTAGACAACCACTTAACTCACAGATTTGACACGATTGACAAGACTTCAGGACGACAGGTATAATCACATTTCATCGCCATACTCTATCAAGCTATAGCAATATCATTCAACAAGATGTATCATCTTTCGATCTCAACATAAGTGATTGAACAATAAGTAATTAGAAACCACAAAGCACGAATTTTCATATTTCTATCTCAAATTCGACTAAGACATGAGGGATTAAATAAATCTCAAACTTTTCTCAAACATTCAAAGATTCATTACATCAAATAATAGTTGATCGGACTATTACAAGCATTAAGAAAAATCCCACATGTTTCATCCATAAAAATCAAATCAATCGTATCTACTGTAAAATTAAATAATCATCCAACCATGATTCAAACCAACCCCCCAACATGAACGGATTAGTTCATGTTGGGGATTTCACAACTCAGAAAAGAAATGAAGAAAACGATAGTAAACATGTTTTTCAAACGAAGAAGATGTAAATTAAGAACTCCCTGAAAAACTTAATGCCGCCGATGAACGTACTCGATGTGCCTTCGTGATTCTTGTCAATTGATGTTTCTCGCCTTTTACTTGCCTTCAAAATACGTCTTCTATCTCCCAAAATCGCCCAGAGAGAGTCCCAATTCGTAACTGATGAAAAATATAGCCAAACCCTAGCCGAAAAATAGAATAAAAACGCTCAGGTCGTCTGCGCGTCTGGTGGCGCGTGTG
Source organism: Saussurea involucrata (assembly GCA_033807775.1). Lineage (NCBI taxonomy): Eukaryota > Viridiplantae > Streptophyta > Magnoliopsida > Asterales > Asteraceae > Saussurea > Saussurea involucrata. The sequence goes on from JAWVWS010000374.1 coordinate 52,938, forward strand.
GAGGCGCGCAGGGAGACGCGCAGGGCACTGGAGTGCGGATGGCAGAGGGCAGCGCGTGTGGAAGCGCGTCTGTAGGCGCGCCTGGAGGCGCGCAGGGCACTGATTGGCTCTCAAAATCTGATTTTTCCTTTTTCGCCCTGGACTGTTGTAAACTGGTTCAGAATGGTCCAAAAACTCTTCCTTCGTCAACCCTTTATAAAAACCTGTACTTACTCATAAAAACCATTAAATTTCACTATTTTTACTTGGAAACTTACAACAACAAACCGAATTTGTGATCAAAATAATGTCGAAAAACGACATTATCAACAACCCCAAACCGAGCGTTGCTTGTCCCCAAGCAAAATAGCGACACAAATAAGCATAAACCAAACCATCGCAATTTCGTGTTGTCGAGCATATCATTAGTGATCTCTAGTCAACCCAACAATCACCACGAGTTACCTATGAGACGGACGAACACCTAGCTGACTCAGTTATGGAATTCTAAACAGTAACACTTTGGGGAAGGGAGCTATCAGGGACCACACCACACTTGATTGTACCTAGACTAAACACACTTAGAGAGGATTTCGCCTTGACCCTACCTCACGGTTTTCTCTCTTTTCGCTCGAGCCCTAGGTTTCACACATGTTGTCATGCTTTCAGAAGTTGGGTACAAGAATTCACAAAGCATGCATGAACAACAATCAAACAAGAACGCACAGTTGTATACAAATGGATCTCAGAAGGAATCCATTATCAAGACTAGGATATAGAAATGTTACTTTGTCACCCTTCACCAACTCTCCATGCTTAATTCAGGTCTTTTAAAAGACGATGGTTGCTTCTCTCGAATAAAGGTCACTGGTTTTATGACGATGATTGGTGATCCCCCTTTTTCTTTTTCTAGCACTTTACACTGCCACGCTCAACTTCATTAACCAACCCCTCAGTCTTTTTTTTTATATAACCCTTTGCATTGTCATTCTGGGCAAACCCCTTTATGGATGATGGTTTGTGGTTGGGGTAGACAATTGGTTTTTTTTTTTTTTTTGAGGGTGTTACAACAGGCTTTATTCGGGTGCTTTGGGCTGTGAGAGCAGTGGGATTAGCAGCAACCAATTATCTTGATGGTTTTAAGCATGGTTTGTTCACAAAGATAGACAAAAGTTCCACTCCACTTCCTATGGACGTCTTTGATACGGATGCAAGTTATAGTGAGATCAGCTACAACAACGACCAAAAGAACTATATGAGAAGTGTATCGAGTAATGCATAGTCTCTCAGAATCGAAGTTAGCTAATGTATGGCTCAACAAACTCGCGGGTGGTCTCCACTAATGTCCCTAATGTGTGCAGTCATCTAGATCCAACCTCGTGCTATATTATCCCTTCTAAATCCTCCCCCCAAAGTCGGTGTTTTCAAAAACTCAAACTAAATCATGCTAAACTGGTCGCCCTTTCCTCACTATAAACAAGGTGATTGTTCAATCCACTGAGATCAACCAATGATAGACTCGACAAACCACCCCAAACCAGACACAAACATTGTCCCCAATGGAACCAGATGGCATACACGAAAATAGATCACGAAATAGCGATTCATTATAGTCATCCAACTAACAGAGTAAAAGAAAAATAAAATAAAATAAAAATAAAAGAAACAAAAGAAACCAAAAAGAGTTCATTTGCAAAACAATCAAAACCATAAAGATATTACCCCATCATGCGAACGCCTCCTGTCACTGCCTTCTTCTCCTTCTGGTCGACGGACCCGCTTCGTTTGGATTTGAAGTGCTTGGTACTTGTGAGCTCCCTCCATATCTCCTTCCTTCTTCCAACGCATTGAATCTCAGATTCATCCAAATTTCCATCCTTTGCATTTGTAGCGCCAGCCCATGTATGTCTGTGCCGAGCTCAATCCCCTCCATGTCAGTTGCCGGGTTGTAGTCCTCATCATCATCATCATCAGCATCCATATCGTCTACTTCCTCTGGAATGCGCATCTGATGCCCCTCTCTATTAGCGGCCGCCTTCCTATCGAACCGATTGGCTGCATTGACCTGAGCGCTATAAGTGTGTCGGTCGAAGGGTGGTGGCGGGGGTATTAGGACATCGGTACCACAGCCGGCTTCCCTGTAAAATCTAGTTATTAAACATGGAAAAGGTAGAATGCCGGTGTTGTTGGTGTTGGATGCTGCATCTATCATGTGGAGCCGGATGATGTGGCCTATATCCATCGGGAGATTGAACTGAATGTGGAAGAGGATCTTTGCCACATATGCGTCAGCTGTATTGTCATGAGTTGACGGCATCAGATTACACTTTAGGAATTTCATCCAAAGTGCGATTTCAGGTCGCAGTTCCGCCTTTTTAATATCATGGTTGTGGGGAACCCACAGTTCCTTTCCACTTCTTCTCAGTGCTCGTGACAGAATTGGACTGTAATGCTGATCATTTCTAACACCGGGAATCGGAGTTAGACCATGGGTGGCCCCTAGATGAGCGTGATGAGGCGCAGCATAATGGGTACAGATCGCCTCCGCTGGCATTCGCACTATTCTGTCCCTTACCACCACCGAATGAAACTCGTTAAATGCTGGTGGTATCATGGCTGCGTAAAACTCAATGACCAGCTCCATATCGTAAGGTTCCGGCTCGTTCACAAACGTGGTCCACCCTTTCTCCGTGGCTATTTCTCGCACTCGGTCATTTGGTATCTCGTTAACCTTCATTCCTCTCTCTGGCCAGACAGGTCTGCTACTGAACTGTTACTGCCTGTGTTGCACTCGGCTATTTGAGTGCTCGGTTAGAGCTGCCCTTTCTTCTGGTCTCAAATTGGTATAATGAAAGAACCTTCCAGCTCTGTCCAGATTCGAGCGTCGCCCCATTGTTCCTGAAAAAAAAGGGTATATTCGTTAGATATGATAGAACGACCGTGCCACCCCAAACCTAATCTCCAGATTAGGTTTGTTCTCACCACCAAGAATTATAAAACGATAAACTTCAGGTGAAATCAGGAACCCCAAACCTTGGTGAAACCAAGGTTCGCAACATGGGTGTTGTGTGAATGGTATAAATTTGACACCCAAACTAAGGTTTGGTTAGTCATTCTAATCATGAAAATACTACAGCTCATTCCACACAACAATTATGCAAGCACAAATTGATAACATTTCCCAACAACAGTAATCTTCACCTTAGCTATCCGCAAATACTCATGAGTAGATATATTCATCAGCACAGACCAGCAACAATAACCATGGGCAAACCATTCATAAACACAATATATCTCAATTAGCACGATGGTAACCACATGGTAGTTCCTTTAACCAGAAATTCAAGAACCCCAAACCTTGGTGAAACCTAGGTTTGGTTTATCTTATGCATTATGGGCACTATATCACAGAAATTCAGAGATTTGACTTAATCATTAAGACCTTTTTCATTCAACAGCAGAATGCCCACAATTCACCCATCAAAATTAACCTTCACTCTAACTATCCAAACACACAAACACAAACACATTTGCACACTCTAAGCACCAAGTCATCAACAATCAGAAACTTGAACCCAAATGAGGATATTCTTCTCTTAACAGTAAGATACCCACAATTTTACCCACCAAAATCAATATTATTCATGGCCACAACAAAATCAGTGAAATTATTCACATCCTTAACTCACAAACACAAATATACTTGAAGAAATTTCAGCGAATAACTTAGATATGAAGTGTACCTTGAAGAAATGTGCAAAACTCAACAATGGTAGAGATTAGGGTAAAAAATTCATACCTTTGATCTTGATTAATGAGAGAATAAGAAGAAAGATTGGTGACTCTTGGTGAGAATGCAGAAAAATCGGCACTTGGGATGATTTTGGAGTGAAAGTCGGCTGCAAGGATGAGTAGGGCTTCACAAAATGGGAGAGAGGGTCGAAAATGGGTTTTAAATACCTGCAGGGTCGCGGCGCGTATGGAAGCGCATGTGGAGACGCGCGATGAAACGCGCAGCGCATTGGAGTCTTAGCATAATTTCCTCGGCGCGTCTGGCAGAGCGTGTGGAGACGCGCATGGAGGCGCGCAGCCCACTGGAATTCCAAATCAACAGAGCCTTGCGCGTATGGTGGAGCGTGTTCAGGCGCGCATGCAGGCGCGCAGCCCACTGATCACTTTTGCTCGTTTTAACAGCTCGTTCTCTTTCGGGTTTCATTGCGCGCGCACTCAGGGTTAAGATTTCTCCTAAAACACATAAACACAATACACACAAAAACAAAAGAAAAACACACAAAAACAACGATAAGAGAAATGAACTACAAATTAAAACTTAGCCTATGGTGGGTTGCCTCCCACCCAGCGCCGTATTTTCTGTCGTGGCACGACTTCCCGAATCACTTACTCTCCCGGCTCGTTTAGATATATGCTCGCTATGCTTGGAATCTCACCCCCTAAGTACGACTTGACTCGTTGTCCATTAACTTTGAATCTCTGTCCACCGGTTCCTTCTAATTCTACAGCTCCATATGGGAACACTTCTATCACTTTGAATGGGCCAGACCATCGGGACTTTAACTTACCTGGAAACAAACGCAAACGTGAGTTAAATAGTAATAGATTCATACCTGGGGTGATCACCTTCTCGCGAATGTTCCGGTCATGAAACTTCTTTGTCCTTTCTTTGTAGATCAATGCATTCTCGAATGCATCGAGCCTGATCTCTTCTAGCTCAGCCAGCTGCAACAGTCTCTTCTTGCCAACTGCATCTAGGTCCATGGTCAGCTTTTTTATCGCCCAAAATGCTCTGCACTCCAACTCTACCGGTAAATGGCACGATTTCCCATAGACTAGCCGATATGGAGTAGTTCCCAAGGGTGTTTTATACGCAGTCCGATATGCCCATAGAGCATCATCGAGCTTCAATGACCAATCCTTGCGTGAGGAGTTCACTGTCTTCTCCAAAATCTGTTTCAGCTCTCTATTGGACACTTCTGCCAAGCCATTCGCTTGCGGGTGGTAAGGTGTGGTTACTCGATGCTTGACCGAGTATTTCTTGAGAACCGCATCAAGGTATCGGTTACAGAAATGACTACCCCCATCACTGATCAAAGCCCGCGGAACCCCAAAGCATGAAAAGATGTACTTCCTCAGAAACTTAATTACCACTTTGGAATCACTCGATGGTGTTGCGATTGCCTCAACCCATTTCGAGACATAATCAACCGCAACTAAGATGTACTCATTCCCGTATGAGTTTGGAAACGGTCCCATGAAGTCTATTCCCCATACGTCAAATAATTCCACTTCCATGAAGATATTCATGGGCATTTCATCCTTCTTCGTGATATTGCCTGTCCGTTGGCACCGGTCGCATTTGGAAATAAATTCCCTTGTCTCTTTAAACATCGATGGCCAAAAGAATCCATACTGCAATATCTTGGCTACTGTTCTGTCGGTACTGAAGTGGCCCCCACATTCCAATGTATGACAATGATTAAGAATGTCGACCTTCTCTTCGTCTGGCACACACTTTCGAATCATTCCATCCGCACACATCTTGTATAAAAACGGTTCGTCCCAGTAGTACCTCTTAGCCTCAAAGAAAAATCTCTTCTTTTGATGGGAGTTCAATTGATACGGAACTACTCCCCCCACCAAGAAGTTAACCAAATATGCGTACCATGGCTCGGAATGACTAACCTTAAGTAATTGCTCATCTGGGAATGTGTCATTGATGGATGTCTTGTCCTTCCCTTCTTTCTCATTACTCTCTAGCCTCGATAGGTGATCTGCAACTGTGTTTTCTGTCCCCTTCTTGTCTAAGATCTCCAGGTCAAACTCTTGTAACAGTAGTACCCACCGGATGAGTCTCGGTTTTGCATCTTTCTTAGCCATCAAATATTTCAAGGCTGAATGATCCGTGTATACGATAACCTTCGCCCCCACCAGGTATGATCTGAACTTCTCACACGAATACACCACCGCTAACAGTTCCTTCTCGGTTGTGGCATAATTAACTTGCGCTTCGTCCAAGGTCTTACTGGCATAATAAATTACATTCATTTTCTTGTCTTTCTTCTGCCCCAAGACCGCTCCGACTGCTGTGTCACTAGCATCACACATCACTATGAATGGAAGACTCCAGTCAGGTGCTGTAAGAATAGGTGCTGAAGTTAATTCCTTCTTCAACCTGTCAAATGCCAAAACACACTCATCAGTAAAATCAAACTTGGCATCTTTTAAAAGTAAAGCACATAAAGGTTTAGTGATTTTAGAAAAGTCCTTTATAAACCTCCGGTAAAAACCGGCATGTCCCAAAAAGCTTCGAATCCCCTTGACGGAATTCGGATATGGTAAATTCTCTATCACTGCAACCTTGGCTTTGTCCACTTCTATCCCTTCTTTCGATACCTTGTGTCCGAGTACTATTCCTTCCGTCACCATGAAGTGGCACTTCTCCCAATTCCGCACCAAGCTCGTCTCCTTGCATCTTTTCAAAACAGCCTCCAGATGAGACAAACATGAGTCAAATGATGGACCAAAGACCGAGAAATCGTCCATAAATATTTCCATAGTGCGTTCCACCATATCGGAAAAGATCACCATCATACATCTCTGAAACGTCGCAGGAGCGTTACACAACCCAAACGGCATCCTCCTATAAGCGAATGTCCCATATGGACATGTAAACGTGGTCTTGTCTTGATCTTCGGGAGCAATCAGAATTTGATTGTACCCCGAATACCCGTCCAAGAAACAATAATACTCGTGCCCCGCTAGTCTCTCTATCATCTGATCAATGAATGGCAATGGGAAGTGGTCCTTTCGTGTGGCGTCGTTCAACCTTCTATAATCAATGCAAACTCTCCATCCCGTGACTGTTCGAGAGGGGAAGAGTTCATTGTTGTTATTTCGTACGACTGTGACCCCTCCTTTCTTCGGTACCACTTGAACTGGACTTACCCATGGACTATCGGGTACGGGGTAAATGATTCCCGCGTCCAATAGTTTAAGGATCTCTTTTCTGACTACCTCTTTCATGTTAGGATTGAGTCGGCGTTGAGGTTGAACTACCGGTCGATGTTCTTCTTCAAGATTTATACGATGCGTGCAAAAAGTTGGACTTAAACCTTTTAAATCGGCTATCGTCCAACCAATTGCAGTTTGGTGCTCACGTAAGACCCTCAACAATTTCTCTTTGTCCTCGGTTTTCAGCTTGGATGAAATGATAACCGGGAGTGTTTCCTTTTCTCTTAGAAATGCATATTCAAGATGAGATGGTAATTGTTTCAACTCGAGCTTAGGTGGAGTGTGAGAGTATGGTTGGGATTTAGCTATTGGTTCACCTAAATCCTCGACCTTCGGTCTTCTTTGGCCTCCATGACTTGACAAAGCATTCAATTGCATCACACTTTCAACGTCCGACCCATCTATCGTACCCATTACAACTCTCTCCAATTGATCTTTACCAAACTGTTCCCCACATGATTCTCTAATCGGAGATTCCAATATATCAACCCGGTAGCATTCACTGTGCGGTATTGGTTGTTTTGCTGCTCGGAACACATTAAATACTGCCTCTTCTTCTCCCACTCTCAGTGTGAGTTTCCCTCCTTTCACATCAATCAACGCCCCTCCTGTGGCTAAGAATGGTCGACCCATGATTAATGGTATCTCTTTATCCTCATCCATGTCGAGGATCACGAAGTCGACCGGTAGGTAAAATTTATCCACCTTGACCAGCACATCTTCAATGACACCATACGGATACTTGATTGATCTATCAGCAAGCTGCAGTATCACCCTGGTCGGTTGCACCTCTCCCAGTCCCAGTTTCCTGAAAATAGACAATGGCATTAGATTTATACTCGCTCCAAGATCACACAAAGCCTTACTAAATTCAGAACTGCCTATTTGGACAGGGATAGTGAAACTCCCTGGATCCTTTAGCTTCGGTGGAAGCTTGTGTTGGATGATCGCGCTGCACTCCTTAGTAAGTGCAACTGTGGCATGCTCCTCAATATTTCTCTTGTTTGAGAGAATATCCTTCAAAAACTTCACATACGATGGCATCTGTGCTAGGGCATCTGCAAAAGGAGTGTTGATCTGCAGTTTTTTAAATACCTCAAGGAATTTAGCAAAGTTTGCATCATCCTTATAGGCTTTGAGCCTACTAGGATATGGTACCGAGGGTGTGATTGGTTTGGTTGGTGCTTTCTTGGGAGTATTCGCGCTTTCCTTTCTTCACTCGCTTTCTGGCTTTTCCATCTCCCTCTCTTCGTCAACTTTTTCTTTCGGTTCATCTTCCGGTTCAACATCACTCACCTTGGTGTTATCTCCTTTCGGTGGAGGATCTCTCGAGGGGTCCATAGTGAGTTGCTTACCACTCCTCAGATTGATGGCTTTACATTCTTCTCTCCCCTTCTTCTCTGGTTGGCTTGGAAATTGCCCGGGAGGTCGAGCTTGCAAGGCCTCAGAAATCTGGCCTACTTGTCTTTCTAGCATTCGAATCGATGCGGTGTTTTGATCCGTGGTTGATTTCACGGTGTTCACAGTGCCCGCCAATCCTTCAACTGCACCTTCCATCTTTGACATGAATTTCATCATCATGTCTTCCAAGCCGGGCTTCTTCTCTGATGATTGCCCCTCATCCTGCTTTCTCTGATTATAACCTGGGGGACGATAGACATTGTTAGACTGAAAAGAGTTTGAAGGGTTAGAATTGTTACCATACTGTTGTTGCTATTGCTGCTGTTGCCCCATCGTTTCTTTGCCCGGACCTTGTTGAGGTTGACTCCAAGAAAAGTTAGGATGTCGCTTCCATCCCTCATTGTAGGTTTTGGAAAATGGGTCATTCCTCGGCCGATTATTACGGTTTTGGACAAACTGGACTTGCTCCGGTGACTGGTAGTCTTGATTATTCATGAATTGGTCTTGACCACCCATATCATTCTGAGCATTTGGTTGCATACCTGCTCCTCTCATTTGATTGGTCAACGCAGTCAACTGTGCTTTTATAGCTTTTAACTCTTCGGTTTCTTGCACGCTTGCAACTTTTCTGACAGCGGCTCTTGGAGTGGAATAGCTGTGTTCTGCTAAGTTCTCTATCAATTCAATTGCTTCCTCATATGACTTGTTCATTAAGGCTCCACCGGCAGCAGCTGTGAGGTCATTTTTGAATTGAGGATGCAGCCCAACATAGAATGTTTGGATGATCATCCACTCTTGTAGCCCATGATGGGGACACTTTTTGAGCATCCCTTTGAATCTTTCCTAAGCCTCGTATAATGATTCTTGATCCCACTGTGAGAAATGCGTAATGTCGGATAACAGTTGAGCCGTTCGGCCCGGTGGGAAGAACTTGTTGAGAAAGGCGGTTATCATATCGTTCCATGTCCTAATCGATCCCGGCGGTATATTCTCTTCCCAGGTACTAGCTCGATCTCTCAACGAAAATGGAAATAACCGTATCTTGATCGAATCCTGATCCGCCCCATTCACTTTGAAGGTATTGCAAATCTTTTCGAATGCACGCAGGTGTGCATGTGGGTCTTCAGTTGCCGATCCCCCAAACATATTTGACTGCACCAATTGGATGGTGCCAGTTTTGATCTCTAAGTTGTTTGCAGCTATTGGGGGTACATATGGTCCCCTTTGTGCAGCTCCCATATTTGGATTGGCAAAATTTCTCATTGGGATCCTTTGTGGTGGTGGTGGTGGATGATTGACATTGTGATTGACATGGTGATGGATGTTATGATTGATCCCATTGCCAACACCGTTGTTGACATTGTTGTTGACACCATGATTCATATTGTTATTGACGCCATGATTAACATTGTTGTTGTTGTCAACACCGTGATTGACATTATTGTTCGCGTTATGGTTGATGTTGTTGTTGTTGAAACCATGATTGGCATTATTGTGGTTCTGATCGTTCGCATTCACATTTGGGATTGGTTGACCATTGCCCATTGGAAGACCATTGTTGATGGGCATGTCCTCTCCCCAATCATCAGCAACATGGATGTTGTTGTTGTTGTTGTTGGCGTCACCCATTCTGTTTCGTGCTTGTCGTCTCAGCTCTCTGGCAGTCCGTTCTATTTCCGGGTCAAGCGGTACTACTTCCTGAAATAGTCTCCTTCTTGGCATAAACCAAGGAGTAGCCTGAAACAAAGAAAATAGCAATCTCAAAATCCAAAAAATATATGAACTTCCAAAGATAAAATAAAATAAAGACAGGGTGTCTAATGTAATAACTTCAACAGTTGGTAGTGATATTCACACAAAACAGGTTCCCCGGCAACGGCGCCAAAAACTTGATAGGCGGGTTTACACCCCCCTAAATCTACCGCAAGTGTACGGGTCAAAATCAAGTAATAGTACTTATTAAGTACGAGTATCGAACCAAAGGAACCAGGTGTAAAGTACCACAATGACTGTATAGACTATTAATTAGACGATGCAAAATGAGTTGGTTGTTGAATATCGAAACACAAATTATAACTTTACTTAATTCAGATAAGAGAAAGGGTTGGAGGGTTGGATTCCTCAGGTAGACAACCACTTAACTCACAGATTTGACACGATTGACAAGACTTCAGGACGACAGGTATAATCACATTTCATCACCATACTCTATCAAGCTATAGCAATATCATTCAACAAGATGTATCATCTTTCGATCTCAACATAAGTGATTGAACAATAAGTAATTAGAAACCACAAAGCACGAATTTTCATATTTCTATCTCAAATTCGACTAAGACATGAGGGATTAAATAAATCTCAAACTTTTCTCAAACATTCAAAGATTCATTACATCAAATAATAGTTGATCGGACTATTACAAGCATTAAGAACAATCCCACATGTTTCATCCATAAAAATCAAATCAATTGTATCTACTGTAAAATTAAATAATCATCCAACCATGATTCAAACCAACCCCCCAACATGAACGGATTAGTTCATGTTGGGGATTTCACAACTCAGAAAAGAAATGAAGAAAACGATAGTAAACATGTTTTTCAAACGAAGAAGATGTAAATTAAGAACTCCCTGAAAAACTTAATGCCGCCGATGAACGTACTCGATGTGCCTTCGTGATTCTTGTCAATTGATGTTTCTCTCCTTTTACTTGCCTTCAAAATTCGTCTTCTATCTCCCAAAATCGCCCAGAGAGAGTCCCAATTCGTAACTGATGAAAAAGATAGCCAAACCCTAGCCGAAAAATAGAATAAAAACGCTCAGGTCGTCTGCGCGTCTGGTGGCGCGTGTGGAGGCGCGCAGGGAGACGCGCAGGGCACTGGAGTGCGGATGGCAGAGGGCAGCGCGTGTGGAAGCGCGTCTGTAGGCGCGCCTGGAGGCGCGCAGGGCACTGATTGGCTCTCAAAATCTGATTTTTCCTTTTTCGCCCTGGACTGTTGTAAACTGGTTCAGAATGGTCCAAAAATTCTTCCTTCGTCAACCCTTTATAAAAACCTGTACTTACCCATAAAAACCATTAAATTTCACTATTTTTACTTGGAAACTTACAACAACAAACCGAATTTGTGATCAAAATAATGTCGAAAAACGACATTATCAATGAACCGTTTCTCCCCTTTTCCATTCAAATACACAAACCCTGTTTCTGGCTTTGAAAGTAACGAGTGTACCTGAACATCTTCGGGAAGGCTCAGATTAGGCTTTAAAATGTTGATCTTCCTTTGATTGCTTTCTAAGCCCATCTGGAAGTCTTCGATATAGGAGCGAGTAATCGTACACTTCATGAACCGTTTGATGGCTTCAAGCGCTTTGGTATAATCCAGTGGTCGAATGGTACGGGTCTTCAAGTCTCGAAGCAGAACTGGAAAGTCTCTCAGACAGAGATGTCTAAATTCGGGTTCTGAGAAAGTCCAGATATTTCCGTCATCCCTTTTTACTGTGAAGGTCGGGAAAAAGACTTTGACGATTCTGTCTGATTCAATACTTATTACTTCGGTGATTATGTGCTTCGAATAGACCTGATGTCTCAATCTTCCTGTTTTCATGACTTCCACATATTGAGATCTGATTGGCTCATCAAGGAACGAGGCCCCAAGACATTGAACTGGGTCGAGCGGCCTAATCCAATGAGCGAAAATCTTCTTTTGAGTCTCCTCAAGATGTGGAACAAGGATGAGAAATCTTTCCCATCGAACCGGTCGCGATGGAGCCACTTCAAGCAGTAAAACAGGTGTTTCTGAAGGACTTGTGTCAGTAAAATCGGCCGGAACGGTAGATTCCCGTTCATCCTAAAGAAGAAGAAGAAGGTCATAGTCGACATCTGTCATTAGGTCATCATCTCCCTGCATGTCCCACAGAGCATTGGTTTCAGTTTGAATAGCTACTAGCGCTCTGTTCCTCCAATCGGTTTCAAGTTCCAGATCGACGGCCGAGTCTTCATCAATCAGCTCAAGATCGGTCCGCTCCAGAACTGTCAGCATCACAGCCATTTCACAGTTTCTGTTGTCCAATCCATTTGCTCTTGCAAAATCCATTGGAGCAGTTAGCATCATGATGTCCTGCGATTGACCTTCGGGCTTTTCAACCGTCGGGTCAGCTGACTCTTCTGTAGTTTCTCTGACCGGTGTAGAGATCTCCATGTCCTGAACCATTTCAGATGTTGATTGTTGCTGGGGCTGTGGTTCAGTTGGAGTTACAGTTTCAGTTTCTGTCGCCGCGGAAGACAGCTCGGTCAGTTTCATTCGTTTCTCCCCCTCATGCTTATCAGGATCATCCTGGTCATCATGTCTGCGCTTTGAGGCCTGGACCTGACCCTTACAGGTGTCTTCAAGGCTTGAAACCCTCTCGGTGAGTTTTTCAAGGGCCTTCGTCATAACTGATAGTTGAGCTGTAACTGAGTCGGTCGGTGTAGAAGGGGGCGGTGGTTGTGATTGCGAGCGCAGAATGCTTACGAGGTCGGCATTAGCTGAGGCAGAAGTGTCTGATTCAGTTAGAAGCTTGCTCAGTAATGCGGCTTTGAGGTCATCCACCGACATTTGCTGTAAGTTTGGAATGGATGCCGGTGGTGCTAATCGGAGCTGGGGAGGCTGGGGAGGATCCGAATACGCCACAGATTTTCCGGTTACAAAGCGGCGTAGGAATGCTAGATCTTCGGATACCTGTTTCAAAATATCAGATTGGACAGCCTTTAAGGCGCCGTCCACATATTCCTTGGAGACGAACTCCGGGACACTAACTCCGGCGGCACTTAGCCTTTCCGTTGAGATAACTGTGGTGGATTGCACTGCAGTATCGCCTACGTTCACGGTTGGCATGATGATAGCCGTGGTAGGACTTCCGCCCTGTCCTTGCGAACCACCAAAAGGTAGAGTCGCTCTGGGCGTTCCGGTCGAGGTACGAAGACTCTCGACATTAGCCGATGTAATGACCTGTGTCCTAGCCAAAGAAGGATTAGTAACAAGGGGCTCTAGACTCGATAGTGCATCCAAAGAAGTCGAGACCGGGGGAGGCTGGTCTCTTGTTTCAACACCAGAACCCTCCGAGTGAGGGACCGGTGGAAGTTGTGCTAAATCCCCGTGAGAAGTTGAAACCGGATCCTTTTGAGAGGAACCGGAGTGGCTAGGGAGGTCGTGCAATTGCGACGCTAGGCCCACGTCGGCTTCTTCAATACCCCGATGCAACGGATGCAAAGGGATATTAGATGTGGCTGCCTGGCTTGATAAAGGCTGGTTGGGAGCAACCTGTGAAGATTGCCCCATCACACGCTCACTCTCATGCTTTTTCTTGCTTCTCCCTTCACGCACAGGCTCACTTTCTATTACATTTTCAACTAATACTCTCTCCGCTCTCCTTAGCTCTCCAGAAATGGCTTGGGGGTCAGGTGAGTCATCATCATCATCATCCGTCTCGGTTTCCTCACTGTCGGATCCCACGGGCCCTTCTTGGTCACCGGAAGCTGAGCCCGATTCGGACTCAGATTCGGATCCCGATTCGGAGCCGGAGGCAGTACCGACAGCTGTTTCGGAGGTTGAACCGGACTCGGAGCTGGAAGAGGAGGCTGCCTCTTCTGCTATGTGAACTCTGGAAGTACCTTCCACCTCCACTTCGTGTAGGGCGGAGCTTCCAACTCCGGGTGAAGGTGGTGTACGGGGTCTGGGTTGAGACGTACTAGCATCGCGTAGGGACCGCCCGGCACTACCCACGCCTGAACCCCTCCCAATATTTTCTCTCTGCTCACCCCGTCCGACAGCCCCTGCTGGTCGGACCCCTCTTCCTCGCATACGTGGACGCTCACGTCGCTCAGGTCGCGCTCCTTGGGCAGGTCCAGCCGGTCCTAGCTGGTCCATAGGAGCGACTAAGTTGTTCTGAGTCCTATAAGCTATCACACTTAGTGCCGTTTGGTCCGCGATAGCTAGTAAGTCAGCAGGAATAATCATAGATACAACTCCGGCTAGCTCGCGTATATTTTGTATGCGAGTCATACGGGTAGAGAGAAGTACCTCATGGTCTGCACGTCGAGGGATGGTGAGATCGGTGGCCATATAGTGTGCGACGATCATCTGAAGGAATCTCGGATAAGGTAGGAATGAGATTCGTCGGTTGCCGTCAATCTTCTTCTGTACTTGGGCCACAAGTTCCGTCCAAAGCATGGTCGCGTAGTCAACGTTACGGTTGTATATAACTGCGTGGAACAAGCGTAGCATGTTGACCGAGGTGCGGTCAATTCCTTTCGTGACTGCTGATAGACACCTATTCAGTATGGTGAACAGAGTGTACCAGACCGGCTGGAGGTGAGTCCGAGTGAAGGTGGACAGTTGATGGAAGCCGCTGCGATATCCGAGAGCTAGAAGGTCTCGGGTAAGCGTGTCATCCGTGACTTGTGCGTCGAATTCCTCCTGGACTGGAAGACCAAGGATTTTGCGAAAGGTGGAGCATGTGAGAGTGAAGTTGGAGTTGCCAATGCGCGCGCGGAGATCAAAGTGTTGACCGCGTGAAATTAATGCAAGTGAGCGCCACAACTGATGAACATATACCGCCGGAACCAGGGGATTGGCCGTCAAAGCTTGGTTGAGTGCGTGGCGCTTTAGTATCTCCACTATGACAGGGCATTGACAGTTAAAGTTCGTCGGGACTAGGTGGTAGTTGTTTGCCACCAGTGCAAGATTTGGACCTTCAGGAAGCAATGGAGCTTCGCCTTGGGGCTGATTCGGATTATGTTCAGCCATTTACCTGTAAAAGTGACTGTAGAGTTAGTAACTAGCTCATTGCAGAATATAAACTCCAGTCTCGAGGTATGTATTCTCGGATTTGGAACACCGAGAGTCGGTACAGTTCAAGACCGACTACAACTCGATTCTTGTAGGATCCGAGTATAGTGCACACATGATTAAGGAACAGTTTGGCCAATGAGTGCTGTTCTGATAAAGATTGCATATGCCAGTACTAGAAAATAGGAATACTAGAGTCAACAGTACCGGGACTTCAAATAACTACCGGGACAAGGAACTACCGGGACTTAGACTACCGGGACACGAGAGTACCAGGAAGTAAAATGGACCGGGAGTTACGAAGGACCGGGAGTTAGGATGGACCGGGAGTTAAGAAGGACCGGAAGTTAGGATAGACCGGAAGTTAAGATGGACCGGGAGTTATGACCACCGGGACTTGACTCGACCGGGACTTAACTCTACCGGGAGTCGAGACTACCGGGAGTCGAGGCCCCCGGGACTCTTTCGAGTCGCAAAGTCCATATCAGTTTTGATCTAAATCAGATCCCAAATCCATTAAGACTCGATTAAATGTACTCATACTTAGCTAAACGAGCAAGCAAGCAAGATAAATCCAATGGGGATCGATCAAATGCGCTGAAGGTTTCCAAAACCCTAACAGCGGCTGCTATGAAACCGATCGATGAAATCGATCAAATGTGTTGCCAATCTGATCGATTATGAGTTAGATTCGCGAGTATAGTAGTGATTAGAGTGCGTACCTGAAGTTTGGTAAGGATCGGAGCACGATTGGAGTTGAAATCGCAAGTGGGGTCGATAGGTATCGGGAGAGGACCGGGAGTTTGGTGGGTGCGGGAGTATGACTAAGAATGAAAAGTTTAATGAATAGAGGGTTTATATATACTCCCGCACCTGTCCCGGGTGAACTTTGTACCGGGTCCAGTAACTCTCCCGTTGCCAGGATTTTTCCAACTCCCAACCAAAAAAAATCTTGACAAGGGAACATTTTCGTAACATACCCTTTAAAAAAATCCACTGCTCCCCCTCATATTTTCAAACTGAACTCGCTCCCCCTCAATTTTTCAAAAAGAGCATTTTCTTTCTTTTTATATCATTTTATACTTTTTCTACTTTTTATTTTCTTTTATAAAAATAGAGAAACGAAAACACACAGTCAAAGAAAAAACTAATCTAGAGAAAAAAAAAACTTTGACAAACTGACAAAAACTCCCCCTGGACTTGTCGAACGGACTTTTCTCCCCCTCGATTTCTCAAAACATTCCCTCTTCCTCACAGAGATAGAAGACGTACCTTCGGAGCCAGGCATGCGAGAAAGCATCTTGCAAGTCACACGGTTAGACACACCAAGACTAGACAAAAATGGTAAAGACACACGGAAAAACAGGAAAAACGAGAAATATGCACTATACATGAATTTATAGAAAACGAGTCACCGATGTGCTTGAGACACCTAAACCACACTGCAAGACAAGTGTAACTTCAAGAGGTACAGTTATCCCGTAGTATGGGAAAGGTGTAGAAAGTACAACGGAGACTCAAACTTTCAGATTTAGCATACCAAGTTTGGACACTAGTTCATGAAATCGTTTTTCGTCCAACGCCTTGGTAAACAAATCCGCTAGTTGATTTTCCATACATACAAAATAGAGTGCCACGGTACCTTTCTCCACGTGGTCTTTGATGAAGTGATAGCGCACGTCTATATGCTTCGTCTTTGTATGTTGCACCGGATTGCTTGTGATGGCGATAGCACTTTTGGAGTCGCAATAGATCGGGATGTCCGAGTAGTTATACCCGTAATCCTTCAGTTGAGTCTTCATCCAGATTACTTGGGAACAGCAGCTGGCCGCGGCTACGTACTCCGCTTCCGCCATGGAGGTGGAGACGCACGTCTGTTTCTTCGAGGCCCAGCTGACGAGCTTGTCGCCTAAGAACTGAACGTGTCCCGTTGTGCTTTTCCTGTCTAGCATGCTTCCCGCATGGTCAGCATCAGAATACGCCGTAAGCTCGAAACCTGTGTCCTTCGGGTACCAGAGGCCAAGATTAGCAGTACCTTTCAAGTAACGAATTATACGCTTAACTGCTATCATGTGAGACTCTTTGGGATTAGATTGAAAACGAGCACATAGAAAGGTGGAAAACATTATATCCGGCCGACTTGCCGTTAAATACATCAGCGAACCAATCATCCCTCGATAGGTAGTCACATTTACAGCCTTTCCGTTCGGGTCGGCGTGTAACTTCGTACTTGGTGACATAAGAGTACGCATGGGAGTACACTGTTCCATCTTGAATTTCCGAAGAATATCCGCGATGTACTTAGACTGATTGATGAATATCCCGGTCGACAGTTGTTAAACTTGAAGACCGAGGAAGAAATTCATCTGACCCATCATACTCATTTTAAAATGTTTTTTCATGAGGAATGAAAAGTTTCTACAGTATTGAGGGCAAGAGGAGCCAAAGATAATGTCATCTACGTAAACTTGAACTAAAAGAATGTGCTCACCTTTCCTTTTTATGAAAAGAGTTGTATCGATCATACCTTTCGAGAAGCCAGATTCGGTGAGAAAAGTAGACAGTTTATCATACCAGGCTCTCGGTGCTTGTTTTAGTCCGTATAACGCTTTGTCGAGTCGATACACATGGTTCGGGTGATCTGGATCTACGAACCCTTCCGGCTGAGATACATACACTTCTTCTTTCAGATCTCCATTCAGAAACGCCGTCTTCACATCCATTTGAAACACGGTGAAGTTTTTGTGGGCGGCGTACGCGAGGAACATCCGAATGGCTTCGATTCTGGCAACTGGTGCAAACGTCTCTTCGTAGTCGATCCCCTCTTGTTGTCGGTACCCCTTTGCAACCAAACGAGCCTTGTTCCGGACCACAACCCCATTCTCGTCCTTTTTGTTCTTGTAAATCCATTTCGTTCCAATGATGGTTCGGTGCTTCGGGCGAGGGACCAGACGCCATACTTTAAGGCTCTCGAATTCGTTGAGATCTTCTTGCATGGCCATTATCCAGTCTGGGTCGTGTAAGGCATCCTTTACAGTTGCTGGTTCAACGTTGCTCAGGAACACAGAAAAGAGACACTCATTTCTGGTTGCCGCACGATTTTGAGTATTGCTCAGCAAGGCGGGTGCAATGTCGTCTTCAGCTTCCGTCGTAGCTCGAGTCTGAACAGGAGCATTCGGATCACCAATGATTTGTTCCGGAGGGTGTGCTCGAGTCTATTTTCTCGTGTGGGGTAGCGGATCCGATAGAGGTTCGGAGTTATCCGCATCGACATATGGCCCAAAGGGTAGATTCTGAGCTGCTTCAAGGGATGGAACCGGATGAAGTCTTGGAGCAGCCGCAGGTTGAGATACAACAGCATTTGACGAAGAGGAGGAGGGAGATGCGGCCGCCGCTTGAGGTGATTCCTCCGAAGATGTATCATTGGGGGTTGGAGGAGGACCGGATATGTTGGACGACACCGCTATAGCCCCATCTGCATTTAAGGAAGCATCAGTAGTAACTGGGGAACTAAACAAGTCAGTATAAAAATGTTGAAACAGTAGATCTAACTCAGATGGTTGTGCCTTCGACGTGTTGGACGACGAAGGATCTACTGTTGTGTGCTTTGGTTCCGATCTAGAAAGATCCGAAGCTAGCACTCCAGTAAGCGCGGGTTCCGAACTGTTTTGTCCAGAAGCCAAGTCGACCAACTCGTCGAAGGTCACATTAATACTCTCGATCACACTCTTAGTTCGCTTATTGTAGACTCGGTATGCTTTGGACGATGATGAGTAGCCAATGAAGATTCCCTCGTCCGCCTTTGGCTTGAGCTTGCCGAGATCATCCTTATCGTTGAGAACGAAACATTTGCACCCAAATGCATGGAAGTATCCGATGTTGGGGGTGCGCTTGTTGATGACCTCATAAGGCGTCTTGTTGAAGCGCTTGTGAATAACAGATCGATTTTGAGTGTAGCACGCCGTCGCGATAGCCTCGGCCCATAGAAACAACGGAAGTTCGTACTAAGTCAACATAGTTCGCGCCGCTTCCACCAAAGTACGGTTACGACGTTCGACAACGCCGTTTTGTTGTGACGTTCTTGCTGCCGAAAAGTTGTGCGAAATCCCCGCCGATGTGAGGAAATCACTGATGATGTGATTCTTGAATTCCGTTCCGTTATCCGTGCGAATCGCGATTACGGTCAGCTGAAGATTATTCTGAACCCCCTTTAGGTGGTTGATAATGACCTCGGGTGTCTCGTCTTTTGAACGAAGAAACTTGACCCAGGTGTACCTTGAGTAGTCGTCCACCATTACTAACACGTACTTCTTGTGGCTTATGCTTTGAACGCGCATTGGGCCGCAGAGATCCATATGGAGCTGCTCTAACGGTCGTGACGTGCTCGGAACTGGTTTCGGATTGTGAGACACCTTCTTCATATTGCCCATCTCTCATGCGGAGCAGAGATGTTCTTTCGCGAATTTCAGCTCCGGCATACCCTTGAC
This sequence comes from Saussurea involucrata, assembly GCA_033807775.1. Lineage (NCBI taxonomy): Eukaryota > Viridiplantae > Streptophyta > Magnoliopsida > Asterales > Asteraceae > Saussurea > Saussurea involucrata. Next base: position 72,661 of record JAWVWS010000374.1, read on the forward strand.
GAGTCCACCCATCACCAGCTTATTGATGTTTTTGAAGTTGAGATGTGATAGCCGGCGATGCCATAGCCAGTTCTGTTGAGTAGTAGCTTTGGACATCAGGCAAACTTCTTTATCTGTCTTGACGTTGGCGAGATTGATGCTGTACAAGTTCGTCCTTCGAGTACCCGCGAGTATCTCCGTCCCATCGTCATCTAGGATAGTGCATCTCTTCGCCTTGAATCGCACCTCAAGATCCTTGTCACAGAACTAGCCGATGCTGAAGAGGTTGTGACCCAGGCCTTTCACGTAGGACACCCGCTTGATAGTGAGTTTGTCCTGAACTAGGTCGCCGTAGCCCATGATCGGGGCTACATTATCATTTCCAAAACGAACATCACCACAATATTTTTCCTTGAAGTTGGTGAGAAGCTCCTTTTTACCAGTCATGTGCTTGGAGCATCCAGAGTCGAGAAACCATACATGACCGTCCTGCAAAACAATATTAATGACGTTTAGGTACCCAAATTTGTTTGGGTCCTTGAGGGTTAGGTTTGGCACCGGTTGCAGAATTATGCTTTTTCCCAGCCTTCCCGTTAGATGTAGGATTTACACCATTGGAGGGAACTGGTTTTGGCACAGATTGTCCTCTAGGTGTAGGATGTACAACCTTTGGAGGAACATTATTTAAAGGAGATTTCCTTTTAGGTGCCGTTCTAACCACGGTAGGAGTAGCCCGTGTGGGATTGGGTGGGAACTCCCGCTGTGGTTTAACCTTAGAGTTGTGCCCTCGGTGTGTATAGTTATTCTTGTTATGGTAACGAGAATATCTGTTGGGTGTGTGATTCTGTTTGTAATTAGACCTAAACCAATCATGTACATTCAGTTTATCAAAATCATTCCAACCACATCTAGAACAACACAAACAATCACAAGATAATTGAATCAATTGATGAACTGAGTTAAGTTTAATCGGAAAAGAAACTTCAAAACGATTCCAATGATTCCAATTACATTCATGTCTGTAAGTATTATTCCTATTGTTCAAAACTGAATGACATAATTTATTCTTCTCATGGTGCGTCTTAGCATGCTCCTCTACCCACTCTCTTCGAACCGCTTTCCCCCGACCCGTACTATCTGAAAGTACATTAGATTTATCGTTAGAGGAGTTTGGAGAATTATTTTGTTTAGATGAGGTCTGACCGGTTTTAGCGCGTTTCTTAGACCGACGTTTAGGTTTGGATTTTGACTTGGTCTTAGAAACGGTTTTGGAATTCGAACATTCGCCCTGTTCAAAATTAACCGGTTCGGACATTTTTTTCTAAAAATTGAGTGTGACTCGGAAGCTTAGGAGCAAAATCTATTTTAGAAAAATCATCATCATGACAAGGTGTGGAGTTCATAAACTCAGAAAATTTTCGTGCAGAATCAAGTGGGTTGTCGCCATCAGAGTCAGATGAGGAGTTATCCGCAAACGGATTGTTAAAAACCTGAGAAAGATTCTTTGGAGTACAATCGGGTTCAATAGCCTTACCTTTATCCTTAAAGCTCAAATCCTTAGCAGTAGTGTCATTAGATACACCTATAAAAGCTTTGCACGGCGAGCTATCCGAAAGGATCGGAGCATCATCAAACGAGATTGTTTCTGAGGCAACCGGCGTCATTGGGGTATCCAAAGCATTCCCCTTAGCCATTCTCAAGGTTAAAGCTTCAGATGCCAAAACAGCCAGTTGAGAAGTCAAGTTAGCAATCTCGGTTCGATAGGACTCTCTTTCCCATTCGGGTAGTGTCTCAGGCTTAGTCTGTTTGAGCTTTTCAATGGAATCTAAAAGTACAATATTTTCGGTTTCATAAATGACCTTATCTCTCGCAATTGAATCTTCAAGTTTAAAAATAATGTTTTCCAAAATCAGAGGTGGAACATACCGTTTCAACTCTGTTTGATCATTAGAGTCTTCACCTGCGGTTGCCGGAACAGGAGGCGGAGTCTCAACTGTTTTGGCAAGCGAACAGATGTCAAAATAGTTATTGGGGAGATAAGGAATTTTGCTTTTTAGATAAGACGCATTAAGCGTTTCGTACACGAAAGGAATTTGTACATTTATATTCTTCCTAGGTGGCGGATCATCCGATTTAGTGTTATCTTCAGAATTGGATTTATCCGTTTTAGGTTCTTGCTTAGTTTCCTTTATTGGAGGGAGAGGTATGGCTGTTTTTCTTTTAAAGTCCTCAAACTCCTCATCTTCTGGAGATGCCTTAGTCCACTTGATTTTGTACTCAGGATATATCTTGTCTAGGCCCATGAAGTCGAATTCATAAAGAGTGGGGACCTTAGACAAGACCTTCTTTAGGTAGCACAGATTATCGTATCCGAGTCCCCAAAGTGCGTTGTAGTATTTGAACTCCTTGGGCTTGTTCAAGTGAATGGTTTGTTCGGATTGACCCAATTTGTAAAGCTTGGATTCAAGCTCCTTAAGCTTAGTGGTCAACTTTTCATTTTCTTTTAAAACATTCTCCTGAACTAAAATGCTTTTAGAATACTCCTCTTGAGATTTCTCTAACTTTTGCGTATAATCAGATATTTGGGTCTCGAGGAGTTTGGCTCTTTCCGAGAAGGCCGAGCACTCAGTCTGATAGTTTTCTATCAGACATTTGTCCTCAGCTTTTTCGATTGCTAGCTTGCCTAAGGTATCATATTTAATCTTAGCCTCAGCTTCTAGCTTAGAGATGTGGGCGTCTTTGGTATTAACCTTATTTTTAAACGAATCTAACGTACGCACCATTTCATGCATTTGATTTATTAAGAGAGCATTGGAAGAACCACATACCTGGCATCGTGCTTGTCTTTCTTTTTGTCGGATGAGTCATCTTCAGAATCAGTTTCCTCCGGATTCAGTCCAGTGTAGCACATATGAGCTTCCTCATCTTCATTCTCGTAATCAGACTTGAGGAGCCAGTGATCATCTTCCACCATCAATGCTTCACCCTCTTCTTTTTGCCTTGCGAGAAGCATTTTGTTCTTGTAGTACTCAGCATTACGTACTACAGGCTTTCGGCAGTCTTTAGCGAAGTGACCTCGCTTCCCGCAATTGTAGCATTTCACTGGTTCATCTTCAGCTCGATCATGCGACTTGCCTTCACTTCGCTTCCCATCGTCATTCCTCTTTCTTCCATCATCAGTCTTGCGTTTACCATCGTTCTTGTCCTTGTAATCCCGACGCTTGGTGTTAGTTGAGTACCGCTGGTTGTTGTTCGAAGATTTCTTGAAGAACTTTTTCCTTGAGTACTCTCGGGTTAACAAGGCAACAGCTTTCTTGATGCTATCGAGCTCAGGATCCGAATCACTTTCCGGATCATCATCTTCATGTTCGGAATCGCTCGAAGCTTCTTCTCGATGAGAACTGCGTGAAGTGTGCCTTTCCTTCTTGTGGGATATAAGTGCAAGAGGATCTTCCTTTGCCTTCTCCTTTGACTTGTTGTCTCCCATCAACTCAATAACATCATCTTCATCTTGTAGCAACATTTCGTAGATCTCGTGCAGCGGAACATTCTCCAAAGAGCGGTTGTGGCGTATGTGGAGAACGAAACCCTTCCATTCAGGTTGAAGATTTTTGAGGAACTTGATGTTGCATTCGAGAATGGACTTAGAGATGTTATTCTTTTGGAGGTCATTCAGAAGAGTACAAAATCGCTCATATGTCTCTGTGAGTGATTCTCCTTTCTTAGCCTTGAAATCTTCATACCGATTGAGACAGTTCAAGATTTTCATTTGATTTCCTTCTCGGCTGCCTTGCATAACCTTGGCAAGCTGATCCCACATTCCCTTGGCAGTGTCCTTGTGACTGTCGATGCTGCAATAGATATTGTTGGGAAGACTATAAACCAGATAGGTATGTGCCAGTATGTCTCCATCGACTTTACGTTTCTCTTCCGCAGTTAGTCTATCATACGGTTTCGGCACTCTGTGAGCTGGAGGTCCACCTTCTACTGCAGGAACATCCATCATTGGTGGATCGATGGGACCCTCCTTAAGCGAGCGGAGAATCTCTTCATACAGTGGCTTAGTCCGGATAAAGCACAGAAAGCGGTCTCTCCATACATTATACTCTCCACGATATAGAACAGGTGGCTTGAATTCAGATCCGATAGAAAGAGCGTCTTGAGTGGCCATGGTGATTGCAAAGGTGATCGTAGGACTTGAAGTGATTCAAAGGATTTAGAATTACCTGACGCAACCTAAGACTGTTCTATATAATGACACAGAGAAGTACCGGAAGTTGTAAGTACCGGGACTTTGAGGTATCGGGAATGTGATGTACCGGGAGAATGTGAAGTACCGGGAGTGTTACGTACCGGGAATGTGAAGTACCGGGAGTGTTACGTACCGGGAATGTGAAGTACCGGGAGTAAGATGTACCGGGGAATGACTGAACCGGGAGTTAATACTACCGGGCAATATCTGAACCGGAAGTAAATTATACCGGGAGATTTTGAGACCGGGAAATACTACCGGAAGATGTCTGCACCGGGAGTTTTTACTACCGGGAGATATCAGTACCGGGACTTCGAAATTAACTCAGATGCGAGAAAAACTTACCCGATTCGATGAAGTTTTGCACTTTTGACGAGAGTCGATCTGCAAAACTTAGTACCCACAAGAATACTAGACCAAAAACACACAAATACACTTCTAATACGAATCAATAAGCACTTTTGATGAGAAAAATTGTCACTTTTCAAGAACAGGGAGTAAACAAAACCAACCCGATGAAGATTTAAAAATCAGGGATTTTTACTAAACCAAAAAATTTGTAAACGCAGATATATCAAAGAAAAGCTATGACAAGGATTTATCAAGCCTCAATTTTGGGTTTTAACACCAAAATCAAAGCAACCTAAACCTTGGGATGAACTCAGTCGTGCGATGAATGATCAAGAAAAATTACCTTTGAATCAAAGTCCCTCTACTCTGATACCAATTGTGGATCCCAGATATGTATGCAATCATAGATTAAGCAATAGAATCAACAACAGTTAGCCACAAATCTCACTTGTATTGATTGATTGAACGATTGAATAACAAGAGAATACAGTAGCCGTATCAAAGGTTTAAGCAAAGCGAATAATGACCATTAACCCTAATTACAAAGTTAAGCTAAGTATTTATACTAGCAACCATTTAACACAAGTTGTCATATTCAGCCCCTGAACTTCATATTCCACTAACTTGACCTAACACTGTCCGGGAATTTGTTCTGTCCGGATTAGTCTAGTTGTCCGGAAAAGTATTGTTGTCCGGATAACTTGTGGTGTCCGGGTACTTTAGCTGTTTGGTCACTTTTGGGGACTTGAGTTATCTAGAGTCCTTAGTCTTGTAGTATATTGTATGTGATCAGTTGGTAAGGGGATATTTGTATTCAATATGTTACAGATTCTGTGGATTTGAATTGAAAGGCGGAATCTTTGGAAAAAGGCTTGGAAGGGTTTCGTAAGCATTCGAGGTGAGTTTTACTTTAAAAACATTTTCAACTGGAATGCATATATATGTGTTTATATGCGGATTGAGAATTTGTGGAATATATATAGATATGTGTTTATATATATTTATACATAAAAAGGATATGTGTGATGGTGTGGTATATCGTATATTGAGATACGATTGAGTTTATGATCTTAAATATAATATAATGAGATATTATATTTATGTAAGTATTACACTACACGAGAGCAAGCCGAACTATGCCGGTAGAGAATAGTTGGCTGTTTAAAGGGACAGCGTTGTTGGTTGGTTAAAGGGACAGCGTTGATAATTGATTAGTTGGCTTGCTACCAACTAATTTGGCCATGGAATGAGGATGAGTGGAGCACAATGCACGAGTCTTAATGTGGTATTTAAATACGTATGGTATGTTTATATTTTACGGAAGGTTTATATAAACTATTTTGATACAAAGGGTTTACATAAAGAGGTTTTACAACGATTTTGGAAAGAACCGGGATTAACTCACTAGACCCGTTTGGTCTAACCCTCATTTTGTTTTCAAAAATATGTTTTCCAGGTTGAGGATCGGCAAAGGAAAGGATTAAGGGTAAGGAGCTTTTCGATGGACGTGGATTAGGAAGCTTAATGTATTTTGTAGTTTCAGGACTAAAGAGACCGTACTTGTTTTGTTATGTATCTTTTGTTATAAATATAACGAAGTTATGCAATGTATGTTAATTGTTGTATGTTATGGGTAACTGGGTCGTTACAAATGGTATCAGAGCCCTAGTTTAAGGGATTTAGGTATTTGGATTTATACCTAGACTTAAACTGCATGTGAAGTAGGATGTCCCAATTATCTTAGAACCTTGGGATGTTAAATATAAAAAGGTAGAAGGAACATCATGTAAGGTATTTTCAAATTACACCTGGCCAGTGTAATCATGAACTTACAAGTACATGTTGAACTGGAATATCTTATTATATTGGGAATGTGCTTACGTGTATATTAACCTTGTTGAAATCAACAGAGTGGCAAGTCGGACTCGATGTATGGATAGAGGCGAAGGCAGGTATGTTTCTATAAACTTTATACGTGCTAAAGTGTTATCTGACTTCGGTGCAAACCGATTCTTTTGTGTTTTCAATTTTATTATTTGTATTAGAGATATAGAAGGGTGTGTTTAATTATTGTTGTTCTAATTTGTTAGTGTGGGGAGTGTGATGGCTTGAGTGTAAAGAATGATAACAGTATGTAGAACGTGATGAATTGTGTGTGGAAGGTAACGATAGTGCGTGAAGTCTTGACCTGGTCACGAAGGCGACGGTTTAGTATGTTGTGTAGATTATACTTAATATGATTGTTGACACTATCAAGAAAGGTATTGTTTAAATGTGTGGGGTGATGTGGATAAGATGGTGGCAGTTTATAATTAGTGAATGTACGAGGTATAGTAGTAATGAATTTTGTGAGGATAAATGGTGGATTTGTGATGATATGGGATGAGTATAAGTGGAAACCTCTGCTCGGGATTTTGTTTATAAGTTGTCTAGATGTGACAAAAGTATGTGTGGAGAGGTATGGATGTCTAGGCGGTGTGTAGTAGTGTTATTCAAGAATAAGAGAATGGAGTGGCAGTAGATGGTTAGCTAAGGAATGAAGTATTACCGTTTAAAAAAAAGGGGGGGGAATGTGAAATTGTTTTGAGCATTGAGTATGAGTTTGGACTAATTCGGTTAAGTTCTTAGTGTAAGGTGTGGTGAAATTGTTGGTTAAATATGGTAATTGTTGAAATTAGGTGTGTACGGTTGGTTTGGAAGTGAAAGAAAGTTAGTTCGGGAATCGGCCTAGAGAGAGCAATTGAGGTGAAAAGAAGTTGGGTCTAAATTAGTTTTAGCATGGAAATATTTGGGTGTTTGTGATGTCTATTGTTATGGATTAATGTTGGGTGATCATCGGTTGCATTTTTGTGAATTAAGTAATCATCGAGTTATGTTGAAAGTTGATGGATATTGGATTATTTGGTGAGGTTCCGATTATGTTTGCTTTGAAAATTAGAATCAACTTTGAGAGGTGAATCGACCGAATTCCGGGACGGAATTCTTTTAAGGGGGAGATGATGTAATACCCCGGGTAAATCCGTTAGTTAAAAATCTAGTTCCGTTAAGTAAAGTTAACTTTAAAGTTTCTATTTAAGGAAAGTTTGGATAAGTTTATAAGTTAAGGGTGTTTGGGTCATTGTTGAATAGTTTAAGGGCTAAAAGGGTAAATAGGGTTAGATATTATCTCTTTACACTTCAGATATTTTCATTATTCAGATTTCAAGTGTGTGTTTGTGTGTGTGTTGAGAGAATAGAGAGAAAAAGGAAGAAAGCTAGGTTATGGCATCATATGGTGAGTTTGGAAGAGATTACAGGTATGTTTCCTTTGCAATTTATGTTTGTAATGGTTGGTAAATGGTTTCTATCGGAGTAGAATCATCAATAGCATGTTTAGGGTTGATTTCTGTCGATTTCTGGGTAAAAGGATGAAACCGACAGTGGTGTCCGGACACAATATGAATGTGTCCGGATAGTTCTGTTGGTGGTGTCCGGGTAATTTTATTGAAGGTGTCCGGACAGGGTTTATCCGGGTAAGGTGATCTTTTCTATGTTTTTCGGTTGGAATGGGATACCGGATGGCGTCCGGATTACTTTGGTGACCGGATTCCTTATGCTGTCCGGGAATTTGTTCTTTCCGGATTAGTCTAGTTGTCCGGAAAAGTAGTGTTGTCCGGATAACTTGTGGTGTCCGGGTACTTTAGTTGTTTGGTCACTTTTGGGTACTTGAGTTATCTAGAGTCCTTAGTCTTCTAGTATATTGTATGTGATCAGTTGGTAAGGGGATATTTGTATTCAATATGTTACAGATTCTGTGGATTTGAATTGAAAGGCGGAATCTTTGGAAAAAGGCTTGGAAGGGTTTCGTAAGCATTCGAGGTGAGTTTTACTTTAAAAACATTTTCAACTGGAATGCATATATATGTGTTTATATGCAGTTTGAGAATTTGTGGAATATATATATATAGATATGTGTTTATATATATTTATATATAAAAAGGATATGTGTGATGGTGTGGTATATCGTATATTGAGATACGATTGAGTTTATGATCTTAAATATAATATAATGAGATATTATATTTATGTAAGTATTACACTACACGAGAGCACGCCGAACTATGCCGGTAGAGAATAGTTGGCTGTTTAAAGGGACAGCGTTGTTGGCTGGTTAAAGGGACAGCGTTGATAATTGATTAGTTGGCTTGCTACCAACTAATTTGGCCATGGAATGAGGATGAGTGGAGCACAATGCACGAGTCTTAATGTGGTATTTAAATACGTGTGGTATGTTTATATTTTACGGAAGGTTTATATAAACTATTTTGATACAAAGGGTTTACATAAAGAGGTTTTACAACGATTTTGGAAAGAACCGGGATTAACTCACTAGACCCGTTTGGTCTAACCCTCATTTTGTTTTCAAAAATATGTTTTCCAGGTTGAGGATCGGCAAAGGAAAGGATTAAGGGTAAGGAGCTTTTCGATGGACGTGGATTAGGAAGCTTAATGTATTTTGTAGTTTCGGGACTAAAGAGACCGTACTTGTTTTGTTATGTATCTTTTGTTATAAATGTAACGAAGTTATGAAATGTATGTTAATTGTTGTATGTTAATTGTTGTATGTTATGGGTAACTGGGTCGTTACAAATGGTATCAGAGCCCTAGTTTAAGGGATTTAGGTATTTGGATTTATACCTAGACTTAAACTGCATGTACATCCTGCAACATAGTGACCATATCAAGAGTTCCTACACCTTTCTCTTTCCTATCTCTCAACCTTTGAACAACCTTCATATCAATCTCCCATTTCTCCCTCTGCTCTTTCACAATCAGATCATCTTTATATTGTGGCACACCCATTTCCACCAGTAGCTTTGTCAACATTCTAGGAAGGTAAAAATTTCCTTTTACTCTTGTGGCACACTCCCTTATGCTTCTGAGCATTTTCTTTCCTAGATTTATGCTTTTACCTGTCATAATACAAAAGAGAAGGAACATTCTCTCTACAGATATGGTGCTGTCATGTGTGGTTGGTGAAATGGAGTGTCTCACCAAGTTTATCCACACATTAGCATCTGCAGAAAGGTTTGAGGCTTTGACAGTCCTTAGCATCATATTTGAATGGTATTCCCAGGTTGTTCTAGGCTTTCTGTAACATCCCATGTTCCAAACATACACATATAACATAGTTTTCATACAATAGTTCCATAACAAAACACATCGTATTACAGAAATGGTCCCGAAGTCTTTACAAACGAAATAAAACATTCTATTACAAACTTTGGCTAACTTCATACATAACAGTCAATCCTCAAAACGGTTTTCTTCACATAAGCTTATCCAGCTATTACACTATCGACTTGCCCTTACCCGAGCTACCACCTGGAATACATATTTTAAAACAAAATGAGGGTTAGACCGATGGTCTAAGTGAGGGAAATCCCTGTTAGTTTGAAATCATTTATATAAACATTCTTTATATAAATCACATAGTTCGATCACGCCTATTTATCAATTCATATCACGTATGCCTTTCTTTCTCTTTCCCCTGGCCATACTAGTTGGTAGCAAGCCAACTAGTAAATTATCTCCGCTGTACAACATCTACAGCCAACTCCGCCGTACAATTTCTACGGCCAACTCTGCCGTACAACTACTACGGCCAATATCTCCGCCGTCATGGAACCGGCCTCATCATACAGTGCTATACTCATGTAATCATAATATACATCTCCATATATTAAACAATCTACATAAGCACATAATCACACTAGTATTCACATTTAACAAACCACACCATTCACATCATATATCTATCACATATATATGTATTCCAGTTGAAAACGTTTTTAAAATAAAACTCACCTGATTTGCTTATTACCCGCTCGCAAGCTCCTTTCAAAGTAATCTTATCTCTTACTACGACTCCACAGAATATGAAACAATTAAATACAATAACCCTCTCAGGCTAAGAATCCTTCATAAACCTATCAAACTCCTAACCTCAAATATTCCCCTACGGCGACTTAGCATGGGGGTTCCGCTACCCGGTTAGCGGATGGGGTCAAGGGGCAACGCCCTTGCGGGGTCTGGGGGCAGCGCCCCGAGAAAATTTCAGAAAACAGACTTCCGGAACACAAGCCAGAATCCACTTCCGGAACACACTATCTTCCGGAACCCACACCTTCCGGAACTCTATATCTTCCGGAACTCATGTCTTCCGGAACTCTATATCTTCCGGAACTCATGTCTTCCGGAACTCTATATCTTCTGGAACTCATGTCTTCCGGAACTCTATATCTTCCGGAACTCATGTCTTCCGGAACTCTATATCTTCCGGAAGATTTCAAGAACACAGTCGGTTTTCCAAATCTAGATTCAATCGATTCTAACACTAATGGCTAAAATCAAACTTTCTAAACCGATAGATACTTTCTATACAAGAATACCAACATAAATTGCAAAGGGATTTACCTCAAACTCGACTCCAATCGATCGATTGATGCTTCAACCGTAGCTTTCCTTCTTCTGCTCCTAATCGCCTCACACACACACAGTCTTTCTATATTTGGTATAATACGCGATACTGAAACCTAATTGATTATATGATAACCAATTTACCCTTTGCACCCTCAACTATCAACAAATGGCCAATACACCCTTATACATATAACTCAACCAAACTTAACCCAACATTACATCTTATGATTAAAATAACTAACGGACTTACCCGGGGTATTACACTTTCTTAATGCTGCAGTAGCCTCATTCAGGTCCTCTAATGTAGCTTTGGTCACCAATTTGTGGTATTATGTTTGGTTGGTGGTGTGAGGGACAAAAAGCTATTGATCTTTTTGGCAGTAAGGTGGACTGGAACACCTCTAATGGTCAGCCTAGAGGATGAGTTGGTGGCTACTTCACAGTAAAATTCTCTAATGAGTGTGAGGTTGTAAGAGCTATGTACCTCACAAAGCTTCTCAAGTCCTTGGGTTTCCACAACTTGTTTAATAAAATGGAACTCTCTAATGCTCTGTTCATTGAATCCTTTATCAGGTAGACCACCTACTTTGTAACTTAGACCACATTTTGGCAGCAGTTGTAGAGCTAAAGTCATGGTGTGGTCTGGATGGTCTATTCACAAACTTATCAACCATAACCTCTTTCTTTTTCTTTCCTACAGATTGCTCATGCTGCACAGTTGCTGCAGCATAGCAATTGGTCTCTAAGGGTTCTAATGTGGATGGTTCACCCTCCTCAATCACTCTCTTGGTTTTCTTCTGGATTGGTTCAGTCCCTGTGGTCTTGGTGGCATGCTTTTTTCCCAAATATTTTCTTTTCTTAGGCTCTATTCTCTCAATTAGAGGCTCATCCTCATCAGTCCAGATTATGTCATTTAAGTTGGGAATGTTTCTATTTGGACTCATTTGAACCACAGGAGTTGTTTGGATGTTTTCCATCTCCATTGCATCATTTTCTTCCACCTCAATGCTTTTGGAAGCTGATTTTTGAGCATCTGAGGTGTATTCAAGTGGTCCAAATGGCCAATCAAACTCATGAGGCTTAAAGAATGTCACATTTATCCTTGTGGAAACAATGGGTTTTGTTTGATCATCCTCCGAACAGGAGGTGAAAAGACCATCCACAGGGGTGTTTGAGGGAGGATATGATACCTTATTCTTACCCTCAGTAGCATAAATGGATGGTGGACCTGTGTATGGAACGAGAGCAAGCATTTTTTATAAAGATTATGTGGCTTCGATCGTAACAGGGGGTGCAGGGGATGCTTTGGTCATCTTCTTCACATCAAAACCTTCTCCCTTCTCCATCTTCTTCGGTGAGGGTTTTGCGAATGGTACACGACGGAGTGGTGGAATAGATTCGTCATCAAGAACCAACATTTCATGTTCTTGATGTGAAACAGAGGGGCGTACCATAGCCCTATTTTGGCTACTTCTTCGCACATTTGGTGTTTCGCCTTCGGTATTGGGATCACGAGGTAAGGTCCTTTTCACTCTAGCCATCGAGTTCCAGGTTAGGGCAAGGAAGAAATTTCGATTTTTGGGTGCTCTTGGTGGTGTTCGTGAGGAACAGAGACGAGAGAGGTGGAAGAGAAGGAGAGAGTGGGTCAGTGTTTAGAAGAAAGTGTGTTTAGGGTGAGGTTTTTAGGAGGGAGCTGAAAGGACATGTGTCCTTATCTGAGTTTTGAAAGTGTAATACATCTGGGTTTTGGGTATTATCCATGGGTCTTTTTAAGGAAAGTACAAGTAGGAAGCTACATGTGTACCTTTGGCTATCATTGGCTTTGGTTTAGTTGGCAAAAGTAATCTGGTTTGGTTAGCTTCTTTTATGAATACTTTTCTGCCATTTTCTTTATTACCATCATTAAATTCCTTTAAATAAAATCCTATTTAATTCCCCTCTGATTCCCAACTGATTTTCCTGAAGAAGCTGAAACTTCTGATGCTGCAACATTGATCCAACATCCTTTGGTTTCCCCTGTTTGCCTAATTAGCTGCCATCAGTAAACACATTACTTGCACTAATATAGAAACATAACAATGCATTAAAAAGAATATTTACAAACAATTTTGGAACTTTAAGATAGTTCCCATCTTGGTTTGAAGCTTTTAGCACAAAGAAATCACCTCCACAGTGTAATGTTGTGGAGATGCTGCAGCATCATGGTATAGGTTTACTCTTTGACCATTTACCTTGAACATACTATTGTCCTCCGGATTAACTAAGTCTACTGCTCCATATGGATACACTTTATGAATGAGGAATGGTCCTGACCATCTAGACTTAAGTTTACCTGGAAATAATTTCAGCCTGGAATTAAACAAAAGGCACTTCTGACATGCTTTCAACTCTCTGTGTCTAATCCTATTGTCATGCCATTTCTTGGTCTTTTCTTATGTTCCTCTAGTTCACAGAGTTGTAACTTTCTTTTGTTACCAGCATCATCTAAGTTCATGTTTAATTCTTTTATGGCCCAATATGCTTTGTGTTCTAACTCTAAAAGGAGATGACAAGCCTTTCCAAAGACTAACTTATATGGGGACATACCTAAAGGTGTTTTGAAAGCAGTCCTGTATGCCCATAAAGCATCATCTAATTTGAAAGCCCAGTCTTTTCTGTTTGGTTTGACAACCTTTTCCAAAATCCCTTTAATTTTTATGTGTGAGAGTTCAGCTAAACCATTTGTTTGTGGGTGATAAGCAGTGGCAACTCTATGTTTCACATTGTATTTGATCTGTGCCAAGTTTAAACAGAAAAGGATCATCCCATATGTAAAATTTACAATCATGGAGAAATTTCTTCATCATATGGTGAGTATAATCAGAAGGTTGATGCCACAAGCTAAATAATTAGCTATGTCAGCAAACCATGGTAGTTGTGATTACACCATAAGAATCTTTTCATCAGGGAAGGTTTCTATAATGTCTCTTCCTTCCCTGCTTTCAATTAACTTTTCTAACCTAGACAGATGATCAGCCACTTGGTTCTCCACCCCTTTCCTATCAACAATTTCCAGGTCAAACTCTTGCAATAACAAAACCCATCTTATTAGCCTTGGTTTTTCATCTTTCTTTGAAATGAGATATTTAATGGCAGCATGGTCAGTGTAAACAATGACCTTAGCTCCCATTAAATATGATCTGAATTTTTCAAATGCAAAAACCACTGCTAATAACTCTTTTCAGTTGTTGTGTAATTAATTTGAGCTTCATTAAGGGTTTTGCTTGCATAGTAGATGGAATGAAAAATATTTCCTTTTCTTTGACCCAAAACTGCACCAACATCCCAATCACTTGCATCACACATGATTTCAAAATGTTTGTCCCATTCAAGAGCAACAATCACTGGAGCAGTCACCAAAGCTTTCTTTAAAGTAAGGAATGAATTTCTACAATCCTCATTAAAGTCAATTTTTTTGTCTTGCTGTAATAATAGACATAAAGGTTTTGAAATCTTTGAAAAATCTTTTATAAAACGTCTATAAAAACCAACATGACCAAGAAAGCTTCTAATTCCTTTAACAGTGGTTGGTTCAGGTAGTTTTTCAATAACTTCGAGTTTAGATTTATCTACCTCAACTTCTCTTTTTGAAATTAAATGACCAAGGACAATTACTTCAGTAACCATGAAATGACATTTTTCCCAGTTAAGAACCAAGTCGGTTTCTTCACACCTTTTAAGACTTTGTTTTAGATTTTCCGAACAATGATCAAAAGATGAACCATAAACAGAAAAATTATCCATAAATATTTCAATGGACTTTTCAAGCATGTCAGAGAATATGGACATCATGCATCTTTGGAAAGTAGCTGGTGCATTGCAAAGTCCAAAGGGCATTCTCCTAAAGGCAAAAGTTCCAAAAGGACAAGTGAAAGTGGTCTTCTCTTGGTCTTCCGGTGCTATGGCTATCTGATTGTAACCTGAGTATCCATCCAAGAAGCAGTAGAACTCTTTTCCAGCCAACCTGTCCAACATTTTATCAACAAAAGGCAAAGGAAAATGATCTTTTTGAGTAGCATTGTTTAGTTTACGGTAGTCCATGCAAATTCTCCATCCGGAGACTATTCTAGTTTGGATGAGTTCGTTTTTGTCATTGGAAATGATAGTGATCCCTCCCTTCTTAGGCACACATTGGACTGGAATAACCCAAGAACTACTGGCTATTGGGAAATTATTCCTGCATCTAACTATTTCAAAATTTCCTTTTTCACTACCTCTTTCATGACAGGGTTCAGCCTTCTTTGAGGTTCTATGGACTTGAAGTTCTTTTCTTCTAAGATGATCTTATGTTGACAAATGGAAGGACTAATCCCCTTAAGGTCAGCAATGGTCCATCCAATGGCTTTGGTGTGCAACTTCAACATATCCACTAACTTCTTTTCCTGATGCAGTTCTAGGGTAGCTGATATGATAACAGATAATTTGTCTTCTTTTCCTAGAAAGGCATATTTCAGGTGAGATGGGAGTTTCTTCAACTCCAGGTCAGGTGGTGAGACTATGGACGGTACGGCTGGTTTTTCTTATTACTTTCCAGCAGCTCAAATGCTGCAGCAACCAAAGGGACAGTCTCCTCTTCTATGGAAATTTCATCATCATCATATTCCTCACTTTCTTCCTCATCCTCCTCTTCTATCCTACAGGTCTGTTCTATCCCTTCCTCATGACACAATGACTCAATGGTACCTAATCTTGAACAGTCTTCCATATCATTAGGGTACTTTAAAGAATTGAAAACATTAAATGTGACTTTTTGGTCCTGAAGTCTCATGGTCAACTCTCCTTTCTAAACATCTATCAAAGTTCTACCCATGGCTAAGAAAGGTCTTCCTAATAGAATAGGAATATCCTTGTCAGTCTCAAAGTCTAAAATGATAAAATCAGCTGGAAAGATGAATTTGTCAACCTGGACTAACACATCTTCAATCTTACCCTTTGGATAGGCAATGGTCTTATCTGCTAAGATAAATGTAACTGTGGTAGGTCTAGCCTCTCCTATGCCTAAGCTTTTGAAAATTGACAAGGGTATGAGATTGACACTGGCACCTAAATCACATAAAGCTTGTCCAACTTCTTTCCCACCTATTGAACAAGGAATGGTAAAACTCCTTGGGTGTTAGGACACTAATGTTGTCCTAAATATAAGAAAGTTTTGTAAAGCAAAGGCTTTGAAAATGGGCTTGTGCTTAAGTATTGTAACAAGGGAGGGAGACTATAAATAGGACATGTAATGTAGTTTGTAAGAAGTAACTTTCATAATTCAAAATGTAGCCTTCTAATCAATATGTGTTCTCTCTAGATTAGTTTTACATTTCTATAATAATTTGTTCTCTTCTACCTCTTCTTGTTACTAAATCTTGGATTGTTGAAGATCATGGACCAAACATTGGGTCTTTTTGCTTAGGGGGTAATTTGTTGAAAAACAGGGCACTGCAACCTTCAGTGAGGGCCATAGTCTCATACTCAATCAGCTTCTTCTTTTTACTCAAAATGTCATTAAGGAACTTGGCATAATTGGGCATCTGTTCAATTGCTTCAACAAGAGGTATGTTGATGTGCAATTGTTTGAAAACATCCAAAAACTTTTTATATTGCAATTCTTCCTTCTCATTCCTCATCCTTTGAGGATAAGGGATGTAAGGTGGAACTGGTTCGATGACAACTTTGTTTGAAAGTTTTGAGCCAGATGGTTCCAATATGTTTTTGGTGTTGGTCACATTGGGTGGACTTGAAGTTGTGATCTTAGGGTCTTGGTCTTCTTTTTGACTTTGTGGTTTTGGAACAACCTGAATATCTGGAGTAGGATTGGCTTTGGACAATTTTTCAGAATCTGTTTTGGTCAAAGGGCCAAATTCCTTTTCCAAAGTTTCAGGTAATTCTCTCCCACTTCTAAGAGTCACAGCCTTCACATGTAAAGCCCGTGTTCCAGTATGGCCGTACTTTAATTATTTACTATTTAATTATTTAAAATATGGTTCTCTAAACAATTTGGTTCTAACGGGATTTGTCGGGGAAAACCATAATTGTTATCATTTTTGTCTTAAGGGGGTTGCATATCAAAATCCTTAATTTGTTGGTTATAATTGAGATTTGCATTAAAACCTAGGGACTAAATGTGGCAATTTGGGTGAAGTTGTGCATGGGGTCGGCCCATGTGGAACCGACCCCTTCCCCATTTCCCTTCTCGCTTTTGTTCACGGAAACCACACAACACCAAAAACCCTAACTCTATTCTTCCCTTCTTGCCTCATCATCGATCAACCCTAACCCCTCCCGACCTGCTCCCTGCTGCTTCCGCCGAGCACACGCCCCCCTCCCCTTATCGTCGCTGTTGTTTCAACCAGACCGCCGGCGAGAGAGAGAGAACAGCGAAAGAGAGAGTAGCGAGGGAGAAAGAGGACCAGCCGGTGATCGGGATTCCCTTCGGTTGCTGCTGAGTTTCATCGCAAGGTAAGTTCCCCCTCGTTTGTTTCTTTTTGTTGCCACCGGAACCGCCATCGCCGCCGCAGCCTTGGCTGCCGGCGGTGTGGCCGCCGCCGTGCTCCACCGCGGGTGGTGGCAGTGTGTGGGTGTGGTCGGGAATCTCCAGGGCGTGACGGTGTGTGGGTGTGTGTGTGTGGCGAAGCGAGGGAGGTCGTGTAGTCTCGTCGGAATTCGTAAACCGCCACCGGCGCCGCAGCCGTGGCTGCCGCCGACGCCGACCACCACTGCCGGAGGTGGCAGTGGGTGGTGCTGAGTTTTTTCCAGACGTGGCTACCTAAACCTGAACCGTAAATAGCTAAACCGTAACCCCAATCGCGAAAACAATAACCGTTTCAAAAATCGTCATTTTATGTGAAAACGCCTTTTTGTCCCTGTTTTGCGTCGGCAATAACTTTTCCTTTGTAGCTCGGTTTGAGGCGAAACTGGTGCCCACGCTTCACATTCTGTGTCGGACACATTTTTCGTGTTTCGGAGAAAGCCTGGTTCGGCCTCTAGCTAAGTGAAAAATAGCTATTTTTACAGTAGGTCCGAATCTGACATATTTGCGTTTCAGTTTTAGAAAAATCATATAAAATCGTATGAAAATCGTTAGAACGCGTATAAGGTGTCCCTGCAAAGCTAAGACCTAGACCTATCTGTTTGTAAAAATTGATCTCTAGATTTGTGGGTCTAGAAGGGGCTAAGCAGGTCCCGAACAGACCTGCAGTTTAGACCGAAAAGACGAAATATCACCCGTTTAATCTTATGTTTATAATTAAGGATCCCGGGATTCGAGTTGACACTTTATAGTACTTATTTAGGTGTCGAGAAGTGATTTTGGAGTTGGCTAGCTCGTGTGATCGTTCGAGATTTCTACATCGCTTTTAAGGTGAGTTCACTCACTACGTAGAACTATGATTATATTTACATTATTGTAGCTCGTGTGTGCTAAGTGGTATTACTTGTTGTGTGGTACTAGATAGTGTTGTGTCTAGTATGGACCTTGGGTGTCGTGTAAACTCGGTGGGACCGAGGATTGTGTACACGAGTGGCGTAGGAACTCGGTGGGACCGAGGGATACGTGCATGGTTATCGTGTGTCATCGGGGAGACTGGTGAATGCTTGTTTAGGTGGGTTGGTGTGAGTATGCTTGTTTAGGATGCGTTCTTAGACTTGCATGCTTGGTTAGGTGTATCTACCTGTTTTAGGGGTAGTGTTATATAATTGTGTTGTATGTGGTGATGAATTCACTAAGCTTCGTGCTTACTCTTTCCCTATAAACTATGGTTTCAGGTACGAGTGGCTCAAAGGCGTGACGGTATACACTGGCGCGTGCGAAGAGCTTTTCACAATTAGGAGCTTGAGATATTATGTTTTAGAACAATTTATTTTCGCTGTTTAATTTAAAGAGATTGTTTATTAATTGAGTTTGCAACGAAACGGTTAACTGGATATTTAATGGTTTTATACAATTAAATATTATTTTAAAAAGTTCAAATTTATTGTAATTTTTGAGACGTTACAAGTTGGTATGAGAGCACAGCTTGAGTGAATCAAACACATCTCGGTGTGTTTGATCTCAAGTTGATATGGCCGAGTTGGTCTAAGGCGCCAGATTAAGGTTCTGGTCCGAAAGGGCGTGGGTTCAAATCCCACTGTCAACAATTCATATTTTTTAGTAAATTACTTTTTTCGTCCCTGTTGTTTCTTAAAAATGGCAATTTTCATCCCTTTAGTTTAGAAACTATTTGTCGTTGTTTACAACTATTTACTGTTTTAGTCCCTTAGTTATACTTAAATCCCTCTCAACAATACAGTTTGAGTAAATTACATTTTTCGTTCCTGTTGTTTCTTAAAAATTGTTATTTTCATCACTATAGACTATAGTTTAGAAACTATGACTTGTAGTGGTTTACAACTATTTACTGTTTTAATCCCTTATGCTTAGGATGAACATGATACGGTATCATGTTTTTTTTCTTCTTAATATCGTGTACCAACCAATAATAATTGGTAAGCAAAAATTTACACAAACTCTAATTGGTACCAACTTTTTTCGATTGGTACATGTTGGTACGGTTTTGTACCAACGTCTCAAAAGTTTACTAAGGCTATGTTTGGCAAACTAGCTGATAAGATAGCTTATGATTTATAAGCTAGCTGGTAGCTGATAAGCTAGCTGTTGACTTATAAGCTAGCTGGTAGCTGATAAGCTAGCTGATGAAAAAATCACGTTTGACAAAACTAGCTTATAAGCGTGTAAAATGACTAAAAATGACATATTAAAAAAATAGTAAATAAATAATAATTAATATTAAAAGGGTATTTTTGGAAAAAAAAAACAAATCAAAGCAAAAAAAGCTTCTAAACGCTACCATGACTAGCGTTTTCATAAGCTAACTTTTTTTTTGCCAAACATGTACCTAGCTTATAAGGTAGCTTTTTTTGCCAAACAATGCCTAACTTGTTGTCTAAAACCTGTTGTCCGTAAAACTTTTAGTTATAAAACACTAAAATGCGTAAGTTGAGTTTTTTGAGTTTGAGGGTCGATGGACGAATAAACCTTCTAGTCTTTTACTTTAAATTGTAAAACAATAAAATGTTAACTTACTATATGTCGTTTCATTTCGTTGATTTTTTATTTAATAAATAATTAAAAATAAATTATATATATATAAGTCAGTACGATACAATATTCTATGGTAGACATTTTCAATACCACGTATCAACCAAGTTTGTGAAGTTGGTATGGTAGTACCAACCAATTTAATTGATACCAATTTAGTTGGTACCGATTGAATTGGTACGGTTGGTAATGAATTTGTTGGTTTGTCATGATACAACTTTGACAACCCTATTATACTTAAAACCGACTCTCAACAATACATTTTGAGTAAATTACATTATTTGTCTTTGTGGTTTGTTAAAAACTGTGATTCTCATCCCTATGATAAAGAAACTATGGTTTGTAATTAATTATTATTTTTGTTCTTTGATTTACAATTTATTGGTCTTGTGGTCCATGTGGTATATACCTTATTGTGTTAATCCCTTATACTTAAAGATATGAATTAGTCCAAAGACGAATAACATGCCACAAACTATATTCATGGTTTTTAAACCACGAGATGAAAATTGTAATTTACTATTACATTCTTTTGTATTTTCTTTATATCTCACAAATTTAACGAACGGGTTTTTGACAGGTTTGTGGGGTCGATGCGTTAAAAGCATTTTTGCACCATTTCTTGAAATCGTATCAACCTATGTTTACACGAGGTACAGTAGAAGAGCTTGAGCAAAGAGTTTCGAACCTCCAACAATTGCTTAAAGATGCGGAATCCGAATTAAAATGGACGAGAAAAGGGAAACAACCTCTTAATAATCTTTGAAATAAGAACAAAGAGTATTTTTACGTATTCGAATCTTGTATAATTTATTTGATTCGTTTTTTTGTTTAGATTCGTTTTTTGTTTCGTCTTCTATTCTTTTATCATCATTTTTGTTATTTTAATATCGTTTAGATTACGATTATAAAGTTGTTATATGTTATCCGACCGACCGTACGGAAAAAACCGTTTGTAAACTAACAATTCATGGAAATAATGGTGTGTTTTATGGACATTTTGATTGGTGTTATTGTTCATATTTTTATTTTAGTTTGTCTAAAATAAGTGTCCACTTTTAAATGTATATGATTTTCGATTCTACCTATATTATGATATGGATGTAAGTATTTGGTATTTTCTTGATCATTTCATTACAAAGAGTGTTACATAAATACAAGAGAAAGCCCAATACAATGGGCTTTGAGAAGGGCTCACAATACAAGCCTTGGACTAACTAAGAGCAATACTACAAATACACTAATATACTACATATACACTAATGCGTCCCCGCAGTTTGAGCGGGAGATCGTGAGCGGACGCTCAAACTGGTCCGGAAGTCAGTGAAAAGAGAAGTCGGGAGCCCTTTGGTGAATATATCGGCATACTGGAGGCTCGAAGGAACATGAAGAACACGAATTTGCCCAGTGGCGACTTTATCCCGAACAAAGTGAATATCAATCTCGATGTGTTTCGTGTGTTGGTGTTGCACGGGGTTAGTCGATAAATAGACTGCACCGACGTTGTCACAATAAATGATGGTGGCTTTCGCTAGAGGATAGTGAAGCTCTCTAAGGAGGTTGTGCAGCCAGCATGTTTCGGCTACGGCATTAGCAATGCCTCGATATTCAGCCTCGGTGTTGGATCTAGAAAACGTAGCTTGGCGTTTAGAAGACCATGAAATAAGGTTGTCGCCAAGATATACACAGTACCCGCTCGTTGAGCGACGAGAGGCGGGGCATCCCCCCCAATCTGCATCAGAATAAGCGATAAGACCCGTAGTGGAGGAGGGATGAATCTGTAGACCGTGATCAAGGGTGCCTCGAATGTAGCGGAGAATACGCTTTAGGGCGTGAAAGTGAGGCTCTCGAGGATCGTGCATGTAGAGGCAGATCTGCTGGACAGCATAAGCAATATCAGGACGCGTGAACGTCAGATACTGAAGACCACCTGCCAAGCTGCGGTAATGAGTTGGGTCTTGCACTGGCGGACCCGTGAGATCCAGTTTTGTCTGAACAGCGGCAGGCGTCCGGCAAGGGTTACATGAGGACATGTGAGCACGGTCAAGGAGGTCTAACGCGTATTTGCGTTGAGATAGAAATAATCCAGACTTGTCCCGTGTAGCGGAAATACCCAGAAAATATGACAAGGGGCCCAGGTCAGTCATGGCGAACTCGGTGGATAATCGGGAAATAATGCGTTGTATCAACTCACCGGAGGATGCAGTCAGAATGATATCATCAACGTAAAGCAGCAAATATGCAGACTGATTACCGTTGCGGTATGTAAATAAAGAGGAGTCAGATTTGCTGTGAAGAAATCCAATCCTGGTGATGAACTCTGTAAACCGGTGAAACCATGCTCGAGGGGCTTGTTTCAAGCCATTAAGAGATTTTTGCAGGTGGCAGACATAATTTGGGTGATCTGGGTAACGGAACCCCGGTGGCTGATGCATGAAGAGAGTCTCGTTCAGGTGGTCGTGCAAGAAAGCATTCTTGACGTCCAGCTGATGAATGGGCCACTGCCGAGATGTAGCAATACTCAGAACTGAGCGAATGTTGGCCGGTTTGACAACCGGGTTGAAGTTCTCGTCACAGTCAATTCCAGGTCACTGACTCCTCCCATTAGCCACTAATCGGGCTTTGTACCTGTCTAAAGAACCATCCGCCTTGTATTTCTTTTTAAACAACCACATAGATCGAACAATATTGGCCCCTTGGGGCCTCGGGACAAGATTCCAAGTCCCGTTAGAAATAAGAGCCTGAAATTCATCTTGCATGGCAACGGTCCAGTTAGGGTCACGAAGGGCATGGAGATGAGATTTTGGTATGGGGGACTCAGTGGTTGTGTGAAGGTTGAGGCGAGAGATGGGTTTAATTATACCGTGTTAGACAACCTAGGGGGGGTAAGGTTGTATATAAATCTTTTACTTTCAAAAATCCTTTTTATAAACAAATACAGTATAAAATACAGCAGAGTATAAATACAATAAATACACAACAATTATATAAACAGATATAATTAAATGCACAGCGGAAATATAAAGAGATAAGGGATAGAGAATATTGATACCGATATTTGAGATGGTTCACCAATCACGTGGTTGGCTACGTCCACCGTCGAGACACTCCCGACACCGATCCACTATAAGTATTCTTTACGGTAGAATACAAACCAAATACAAAGGAAACGTAATAGGATCTCTCGCTTCTGCTATAGGTATAATGGATCACTCACTCTCAATTGAAATACTTACAAGAGAATATTTCTCAATGGTAATCACTCTTGTATAATGTATAACACTTGGATGTTTTGAGAGTTAATTGCTTGAGTTATTTTGCTGATAATAGATCTCAAAAATCAGGGATTTCAATCTGCTATTAACTCAAGACTTATTTTTCTTCGTATCAATCCATGTCATTATATAGGGACGGAAGAAGCGCTCCAGTATTTCAAAATTCCCCTGATGATGCCAAAGCCTTTTGCTTTTTCAATAACAATTTAAAACTCCATTTCAATTTCAATTTCAATTTGAAAGAATCGAATTTCTTTCTTTTCTTTTATAAAACATAATGATTAGAAACACAACACCATCATTTCCACTTCTTTTTAATTTAATATTAAAATCCAATTTTTCAATTTAATATTAAAAACCAACGGTTGTATTTATTTAAAATCAGTATTTGGTTTTTGAAATATCCAAGTGGTATATTATTTTGAATGTTTATACCATTGTGAAATATTAATAATATTGACGCATCTTCAGTCTTGAGTTCTTCAGATAAAATCTTCGTGTTACCCATTTGACTGAGATGTTGCTCTTTATTCTTTAGGAGCTACACACTTGGATAAAAATATTAGATAACAAATAATGCGGTGTGTTTTGTAATCATCAAAATAAATATATAAAAATATATAGAGATGTGGTACACTTGCACCAACAATCTCCCCCTTTTGGATGATGACAAACACAACGCTAAACACGAGAGCATACTCGATTTCTCTCCCCCTTTTGTCAAAGCAAAAAGGTTAGGAAAGACGCTATGCTCCCCCTCAAGATATGCAATATTTGAGAGTTAGCATTTTCTCAAGGGTTATACTCAAGCATACCTAAACCAAGTCTTAGTTTAAAAAACGCATTTTTGTTTAGGGCTTTAGTAAAAATATCGGCCAGATTATCTTACGAATCAACCTTTTCAAGCACGATTTGGCCTTTTTGAACATTATCTCGTAAAAAGTGATGTCTCAATTCAATATGTTTTGTACGAGAATGTAAAATTGGATTTTTACTTAAGTTTATGGCACTTGAGTTATCACACATAATAGGAATTTTGGTTAGGTGTACCTCAAAGTCGGTAAGTGTGTGTTTCATCCAAAGGACTTGAGCACACGCTCTAATGGCGGCTACATATTCCGCTTCGGTGGTAGACAAGGCTACAGATTGTTGTTTCTTGGAAAACCAAGACACAAGTGAGAGACCTATAAAGGCACATACCCCACTAGTGCTTTTACGGTCAACAATAGATCCACCAAGGTCGGAATCTGTGAAACATGTTACTTCTAACTCGGGTTTCTTTGCATACCATAAACCAAGATTAGTAGTACCTCGTAGATATCGAAAAATACGCTTGACAGCTTCATAGTGAGATTGTTTAGGTGAAGATTGAAAACGAGCACATAAACATACACTATACATAATATCAGGTCTACTAGCAGTTAAATACAGTAAGCTACCAATCATACCACGATAAATCTTTTCATTAAAATCGTTTCCCTCCTCGTCACTGGATAATTTTAAATTAGTGGTCATTGGAGTTTCAACGGGTTTGACATTTTCAAAATTAAACTTTTTCAACATATCTTTACAATACTTTGACTGACTAATAAAAATACCATTTTCACATTGTTTGATCTGCAATCCTAAGAAGAATTTTAATTCTCCCATCATGTTCATCTCAAACTCGCTTGTCATTTTCGCAGAAAATTCACTACAAAGATTTTCATTAGTAGAACCAAAAATAATATCATCAACATACACTTGCACAACCACAATATCATTTTGAGCATATTTGACAAATAAAGTATTATCTATTTTACCCATAATATAACCACTTTTAACTAAAAAGGATTTTAATCTATCATACCACGCACGCGGAGCTTGCTTTAAACCATAAAGCGCCTTTTTCAATTTATAAACATGCGTCGGATTTTCAAAACTTTCAAAACCGGGAGGTTGAGAAACATAAACCTCCTCATTTATAACACCATTTAAAAAAGCACTTTTAACATCCATTTGAAATAATATAAAATCTTTAGCATTTGCAAAAGCAAGAAGCATTCGAATAGACTCCAACCTTGCAACCGGTGCAAAGGTTTCATCATAATCTATACCTTCTTGTTGATTGTACCCCTTGGCAACTAAACGTGCCTTGTTTCGTGTGACTCCACCGTTTTCGTCTACCTTATTACGGAAGACCCATCTTGTGCCAATAATGGTTTGACTACTAGGGCAAGGAACTAAGTCCCACACATCATTCCTAGTAAATTGGTTCCACTCTTCTTGCATGGCCGTTATCCAATCCTCATCACCTAAAGCTTCATCTATGGTTTTAGGTTCTATGGTTGAGATAAAGGCATGAAAAGCACAATGGGTATGGATTTTTGATTTAGTTGTTCTTTGGTTGAGGTCACCTATAATTTGATCTACGGGATGGCCTCTAGCGGTTCTAAGGTTAGGATCATCTACACCTTGTGGAATAAAACACGGAGGGGCATCACTTGATTCAATGTTATTAGTGGAAGGTTGGGTACCTAAATCCAAGGTTCTAAGATGTTGTGCTAAGACATCTCCCTCACAGATATTGTCATTTACTAATGGAGCACTTGGTTTGGGAGGACTCTCATCAAAGCTAACATTTAGGGATTCTTCTACAACCATGGTCTCTTTGTTTAGGACTCTATAGGCTTTGCTATTCCAAGAATAACCAAGGAACACTCCCTCATAGGCTTTAGGGTCGAATTTGGTTAAATAGGATTTGGTGTTTAAAATGAAACATTTACATCCAAAAACTTTAAAATGAGCTAGGGAAGGTTTTCTACCACGGAAAAGCTCATAGGGTGTCTTATTTAGGATACTTCTAACTAGGACACGGTTAAGCACATAGGTCGCGGTAGCAACGGCATCACACCAAAACTTTTGAGGAACTTGATGTTCGTTTAGCATGGTTCTACTCATTTCTTGTAAAGTTCTATTTTTCCTCTCAACAACTCCATTAGATTGAGGTGTTCGAGGAGCCGAAAAGTTATGAGTTATACCATGTTTATCACAAAAAGAACCAAATTGAATATCATTATCGAATTCTCGTCCATGGTCCGTACGTATGGAAACAATCGTACAACCTTGTTGGTTTTGAATTCGTTTTCCCAAAATTTTATACTTTTCAAAAGCCTCATTTTTATGCTTTTAAAATAAAGTCCACGTATAACGGGAATAATCATCTACAATAACCAAGGTATAAAGATTTCCTCCAAAACTTTGGATCGCCATAGGGCCAAAAAGATCCATGTGTAAAAGTTCTAAAACTCTTTTAGTTGAAATCACATTTTTTGATTTATGAGAAACGTGATGTTGTTTGCCGACACGACAAGCATCACAAAAATGATTGTCAAACTTTAATTTTGGAAGGTCACTCACAAGCTCCTTATTTTTCAAACTTTGAATTAATCTAAGATTAGCGTGACCCAAACGTCTATGCCATAAAGTAGAGTTATCATATACAGACGATAAACAAACATTTTCATTTATAAGAGTTTTACAAATATAAAGATTTCCTTTTACAAGACCGGTCAAAAGAACTTTGCCACTTTTCAAAATTTTGCAAAAGTCTTCTTTAAAGACAATAGTTATACCATTTTTACAAAGTTGGCGAACACTAAGCAGGTTAAATTTTAAATTATCAACATGATTAACATCAAGAAATTTAATATTATTGCAAGAAACTATACCTCTCCTAACTACCTTTCCTTTGGAGTTTCCTCCAAATATTATCTGTCCACCATCACATGACTCATATGATGAAAATAAATTTCGGTTTCCGGTCATGTGACGTGTGCAACCACTATCAAGGATCCAGTCCATGTCAAGGTTTATCTACAAAAATAAAGTATAACTTTTATGGTCCCCACATCTCAT